>PNEQ01043957.1:0-10555 GCA_003012365.1 Medauroidea extradentata
TACACACGCAAATGTATTCGCGTAAACTGCAAAATAACACTTTCACTATGACAGTTTTCGCGCTACTTTCACGTATTATTCTGCAATGCTGAGTGTGTTCATCAGTCCAGCGCCGCTAGATAGTGCGCGCGTCGCGATCGCCGTTAAAAAGCATTGGTCGCGCTCGGAGCTTCGTGTATTCTCTTTTATACAGTATTTGTTTATACTGCTCTTCATATCCTCATTCTATGGACTATTTGAACTTGAAATGACTGTTTGGTTAAAAATGCACCATTGCTCCGTCTTTTAACGGTCTTTTTGTACGTTACAGAATATTAAAATGCCCAATAAGTTTAGACTATGCATGTTATTAAATTTGTTGTACATGTAATACTAATTAATACTGAAATAAATAGGCACAAGATAGCTCGTGTGTATTATAGTGAATAATATTTATTCAGTGAAACCGTATTTACTAGAAGTAAAATGTTATAAATGCCATTTGAAATGGCGTGCTGCTGCGTACCAAACTGTACCTCCAATTCCTCGAAACCTGAACAAAATGTCATATTTCATTGTTTCCCAAAAAGCCAAGAATTAAAAAATTGGTACAGTATACTTACTGGATATACCCTTACAGCACACTTGGTAGCAGCGACGTCACAGGTACGTCTTGGCGGCGACATTGCAGAGACATCACGGCGACGACGTCACAAAAAGTGGACATTTGGATGTCTGTGCGACGTTAAGGTTATTTTTTCGACGTTTCTGCGGCGTTATTAATATACCGTTGTGACGTAATGGTGCTGTTAAGGTATAAACAGGCAAAAGTAAGAGTAACGTAAACATAATGTTTTTTTCTCTTTAACGGAATTCATATCAGGAGTGAATAAAGTAACATTATTGTTAACAACAAACACGGATTCGGGTAACTTCGGTTCGGCTATCATCGGGAAAGAACATAATAGCGAGCCCTAGCGACACTCTTGGAACTACATCAAAAGGTACGCCTCTCGATTCTCGTTGTCCCGGCCTTTAGTTAATAGCGTAGGCAACGAACATACACAAAGGTTTCACTCAGGCAGGGGTGCGAACTGAGATGGAAGCGAAGCTCTATAAGGAGAAACAGTGCTCTATGGCCGCCATAAAACTTTAGGTAGAATGAGTTGGCCAACTGTTGAAATTTGAAACAAATTATAATTTTTTGAAAGAACTTAATGACTTATAAACATAATGAACATCATAATTTTATTTTATTTATTTATTTATTTATTCATTTTACATCACCCAATAGACTCAGCTGATGAGCTGAAGCTCACTGAGTATAGGGCTTGTCAATACGGTTACAGTTGTTATGAAATACATAGTTAGATATGATTACATAATTATAGGCCATTCGGAATAAAGTGAGCACTAAAGATTTAACCTTTGAAAAAAATCACTAGCCGTTACTGCATATACATCACCACTAACAAGAGTTACTTTACTGCTTGTATGGTTGGTAGCTATTTATTGTACGTAGTTCCGTGTATTTTCCTATTTGAATACAACATTCGTGAAAGAACATATGACGAACTCGACCTGTCTGTATTTAATACACTTCAAAATATTTACTTATGATCTTATTGACATACATACATTATAATTAGTCTTGATTGGCGCGAGAATTATGTGACGCTATCGTCAACCTCGAGTCGCCAAGGCCGTTATCGCTTGCTCCGTGCTTCAGACAGTTCAAAATTCCACCAACAGGTGGCATCAGAGTTAGGTTCTCGCCGCCAAGTTGCATATTTGGTTGCATAATATGCGTGCATTTGCCCGTTTTGAGTATATACACATTCAAAAATTTGGAAATTACATTGAGTATCATTGCCGAAATGATGTGAAACCATCGGTATTCTGTATATTATGTTTTACGTTTGCCAGCCTAAGAACAACATATTTTTTATTTCACATGTTAAGAAAATACGTTAATTATTGTTTCTGAAATGCGTCGTCGTTGTTCGTGGCAGTAGAACTGAAAGAAACTTGAATTCTTGAATTGTGTGTGTCATGTCTGTTTTTAGTGGCGGTTTTAAGTTACAAATTCAAATAAAATATGGCAGCATTTACGAGATTCGTAACGCCAATAGTGCATGTTGAATAAATTAGTCGATGGAGAGAAACCAGCGTTATGAGACATTAACACGCTGGTAATTATAACTAAGGTTACTTTTTATTATATTGTATATTCAGCCTCGTGCATTTAATGAGTAGGTATTGTAGCTTAAATGTATCAGAGCAGTTTAATTTAGTTGTAAACATTGCACGAGCCTATGTAAATAAAAGCACGTGGCAATGTTGATGTTTACATGCAGCGGAAAGATATAAACTGGCAGAAAATAGAAATTAATCAGGGCTTTTTTGAGTGTTCACTTTATTCCGAATCACCTATAGGCCTATTCACTTAACAACCAATATTAATAATTATAATTCTTAACTTACCATACACTCTAGCCCAGCTTACAATCTATGTTACACGACATATCATGACCCTATTAACTATATACATAATAACACAATCTCAAATTATACAAACAATACACAATCATACTAAATATTGTGAATATGGACTACTCACATTAACATATTTTACATTGTTTTAAGTAAGTCTCACAAAAGGCTTTGTATATATTCCTCTATTTCTTGAATAATATATAAATACTGATTTTCAAATATGTTTTTTATTATTATGTCAAATTTATTTATATTCATTTCAGAAGTTACTGACGTTGCTGGGATCACGGGAATGTCTGTTTACGTTTTCTTTGTAACTAATAGTACAGAAAGTTTTAAGAATGGGCGCCAGCTAGCCGAATGACTCGGGCTAACACGAGACTCTTACTCAAAAGATGTTGTAATACTTGGATGTGAGAACGAGGCGAGCCCCATCCCGTGATGACCTGTCAGATAAAAATAATGAATTAGTTATTAACGTTTTACGATGACACGTGTTGCAGAGGCTAGCGTCCGTGTGGATTCGGAACAGTCATAATTTAACACTCCTGTGGGTACTCACTAGGTAATACACATGACTGATTATTGAAAATAGCGTGAATAAGGAAGTTCTCATATACAGGTGAGGTGGAAGTCGATGGGTTAAGGCGTCACCCTTAAGTTCCCCTGGAAAGCGGGGTACGCTACATTCACAAGTCAGACTTCTGGAGAAATAACACAGTGTTTATTAGCACCCAAAAGATGAAAGAAAAATTATGTTAGCAACTTAAAGCGGGCACAGGCCTAAGGCTGCCTGCTAGCCTACACTGAACAAAATGCACGTGGCTCGGTGCGAAATAATAAGAGAGAGAAAGTTAAAGTGTGGCGGCTGAGTCTCCCACATGCGAACGACGTATCTCGGGGGCACAGAAATACGAGAAAGAAAGTTCCGGTGATTACATTAAGACTATTGATTTACCTAGGTGATTGGAGCAACAAGTTGAGGTCCCCCTAAACCGCGACACTCACGACGCGCAAGTCCGTTCTTATGGCCCGCTGGAAGAAGACTCTTTTCCACCGCCTTCCGCATAGCATGTAGGCCGGCCGGAAGGCGGTGGAGGGAAACCGAAATTTCCCTAAGTGAAGGATGAAATGATCACAATATGATTGACACATAATTTTTACATTAAATTCACGGCGTCTACTGTTCAATATCCGCTGAAAATAAACATACACATACCCTTCGACAATATTGTTACACTGAAACATTAAAACACTCGTGTGAAGCACTATATATTGTTTACCACTACGCCTAGGCACTATGACGTCTTTATGGTTTGGGTTAATTATGAGATGTTTAGTCGACTGCTCTGCCGCTGGCCAAGAGCAAGAGCGAGTGAATGTTTGTTCGGTGTTGACGGGGTCACACTTCGCTGCACTAATGTAGCGCTGTAGCGTCTGTCTGTTAAAGATATGGCCGCTCGCCTACCTTGACATGGCGAGGCATAAAAATCTGACGCCTTACCGATGTCATAACTTTTTTAGGTAGGTGGTTGTACAGTTTTGGACCTGAATAGAATAGACATTGCGTACTCTAAGTTGATGACTAATTACACTAAAATGTTCTCATTTTACTGTTACTATTTATTGTTTGTAGTGAAGGCTGTTTGTTTGTTTGCTTGTTTTATTGGATCCGTAAGATCTTTTCAATACACAATAGTACAAAAGATATTTGACAAGTCATTAAGAGTACATAATAAATAGAAAACTTATGCATTTACAATAATTACACATATTTATACAGACACTGCTATCTCATATGGTATATAAATTCATGTTGAATCTTCTTCAGCTGCTTCTGTACACCAACTCTATAAATTCTTTGATTTGGAAATCTGAAACAGAAAACAGGAAAGACAAGCAGAAGAAAAAAAGAAGAGATTTATGCAGTGTGTGACAATATGTGGTCTTTCTAATGTTTATGATTCAAATATTCTTCCATGGAGTAGCTCCCTACCAGCACAGCAAGTCCCCAGGATGTCCTTGGGACATCCTTTGAGGATATCCGGGTACATGCGATCCTCGGGATGTCCTCGGGATGGATATTTCGGATGTCCGAGAGCTCCGAAAAACCATGTCCCTAGGACGTCCCAAGTACCTCCTCGAAAAGTACATCACATCCCAGGAAGCTCCTTGGAAGACGAATTTGGGTCATCCTAAATTCCTCATCTGGGGAGCTCCTAGGGATGACCGAGCAGGGAGCTCCCACGGAGCTCCTCTGAGGAACTCCCTTGGATGTCCGAGCAGGAGTTATCTGGGATGTCCCAACAGGCACTCCCTGGGATGTCCGAGCAGAAGCTGCCTGGGATGTTCGAGCAGATGCTCCCTGGGATGTCCGAGCATCCGTCACTTTATAACAATTAAACCCGACCTAAGGCGTATAGGGCTTGCCCTGAGACGCATCCTATTCTCCACTTGGCCTAGCTACTAACTTGCATGCCGGAGGGCACACAGAACTGCGAAGATGCTCATATGCTGGCGTAGCGGGATTTGGGGGTTCGCCAGAAAAAAAAATTATGTGTATTTGGATATCTGTTCCAGCTGCCATAGCATGCACATCGTGCTCGCTGCCCATCTGTCTACCAGACCTTCTGCTGTCTACTGTCCCCTGTCTGTGTGCCTGAAACGTAACCGTACCAACTGAAGTGCACAGTGCAGGGAGGTAAATATTGCTACAGGCCGGGTAGGCATCTAGCCAGGTTAGCCAGTTAATTAATTTTTTAGGCAAGCTTGCAAGTGCTTGGCAACGCGGGATATTGAAAGGTTTCCATCTGCTGCAGTTTTCACAGCGCCAGACAACTTCAATTCTTCAATAGCTTTTATTTTTTAGGTATTAGTTTTAGCCTAGGGATATTTAGCCGTTAATTTGATTAGGCTCACACCTTTCACCCCCTCGGGGGCCCCTCCCGGCGCCATGAGTGACGCCAAAAAACGTAAGCAGGACGACATACTCCCTGAACCAAACAGCGCAAGAATGGATTCCGAGAGCGAACCAGCCAACAGGGACAACAGAACCCTGCATCACAGGCCCAAAAGCCTGTACTTCGCTCTATTACGGTCTACAACACCAAGGAATGTACTTAAGAAATGGTCCTGGCCCTATTCAAAGACCAGTTAAGCTCACCCACCAAAAAACCGCCTGGTCCCGCAGGGAGTGCAGTACCTGCATCAATCCATTGCAGACTACAAAACAGCCATTCACATCTTAGAGTCTATAAGCGTGCCCTTCAGCGTGCTTACCCCACATAACAAGTTGCCCATGAAAGTCGCAATCAAGCGACTAGATAGGTCTCTCACCATCTCCTGGATAAAAGAAGAGCTGTGTGCACTTGGTTTCGAGCCACTCACAGTCGAACCCAAGTTCTCCCCTCGCGACCGCCAACCCCTCCACATGTTTACACTGGAGCTGCCCAACACAGATGAGTCATAGGCCATCTATGAACTGCGCACCCTTTGTGGCCTCATGATAAAAGTCGAGGACTATCAACGCCCATAAGGCCCCCTACAATGCAGCAACTGCCAGAGATATGGCCATTCTAGCAAAGTGTGCCACGCTCCTCCCCGATGCCACCTGTGTGGTAAAGGCCACAAAACTGCAGTCTGCAACCTGGAGAACAAAGACGACAGGTCACAACGTTGTTGTGTAGGCTGCCAAGGAAAGCACGCAGCAAACTATAAAGGCTGCGAGGCTTATAAAACCGAGAAGTGGCGGTTTTTGCCTAAAGAAAAGAGGCAAAAATGGCAACAGCAAAGCAAAGCCTCCATACAGGCGCAAAGCCAACCCCAAGCTAACTACCGAGCCCCCTGCGCCACCTGGGCTCAAACAGGCCCAGATGGCTGGTCCACTGTTCAGGGCCACAGAGGCCGCCCAGAACTTCGTGCCTGGGTATGTTCAACAAACTGTGCCTTTTGCACTCAGCAACAGGTACAGTGCTTTCCAGGCTGCGCAGGGCTTCTCTGAAGTCGATTTTCCTGCCCTAGCTAACCCCTATTGACCCCATGGCCAGCACTCTAGAACAGCAGGACCAAAAGGAAAAATGTCCCAAGGCACTGCCAAAAAAGTTGGGAAAAAACCCGTCAGCTCACGCCTAGAGCGACAGGAACAGACTGCCAAGCAGGTTGCCCCCCCCCCCCGCCCCAGGCACTGCACCAGGATAGCCCAGAGCGCCCGGTCAATCAGGAGCGACCAGCCCAAGCCAATGCTATAAAGGCTCCAGAAATGGCTCAAGACGCCAATATGGTAGTGACCCCCGCGCAGAGTGCAGCCCCTGTGTCCCCCTCTGTCTTTTCCACCATAGAGCAACAGTTCGCTCAATGCCCTAAGGTCGAGCAGGACCCACAACTGGGGCAGCTGTGCACACAGCTATTCCACCTGCTTGCGATCTGGCTAGATCCCAGCAGCACACTAGAGGACAAGTCCGAGGCCACGATGGGCTTTGCCTTGTCGGCCAGAAAAATGGGCCAAACCAATGCCACCCCCTAAGCAGGATAATAGACCTGCAAGTAGGCCCCCTAACATTGCCAAAATCTTGTTCTGGAATGCAGCAGGCATTCGGAACAAAGAGCAGGAGCTGATAGATTACTTGACTCGCCACCAGGTACAAATTGCAGCAATTAACGAGACACATCTACGCCCACAACACCGTTTCTCTGTCCCAGGTTACTCTTGCTTTAGAAGGGACAGAGAAAACAATGCAGGAGGCGGTGTTTTAATACTAATTAAAAACACAATAAACTGCCATGCAGCAAAACAGCCTCAATTAAACACACTAGAAGCCGTGGGTATTAATTTAAAACTCGGCGGCCAGCAAGTTTCTTTCTATTCAATTTATTGTCCACCTGGCCGCACACTTACACGCGCGGATTTAAATTAACTAACAAACATTTCCCCCATTCTATTGGCTGTCGGCGACCTGAATGCAAAACACCCCACCTAGGTCTGCAGGGCGCGAGCAGCCAATGGAAATACATTATTTAACCACCAAACTAGGCACAATTACTTAATACAAGCACCTTATGAACCAACTTTTGAACCCACACAGGCAAATCACCAGCCTTGATATCTTAGATCTTGCTATATGTAAAGGCCTTAATATGACCTTTACATTAGAAGTAATACATGAATTGGCCTCGGACCATTATTCTGTCCACTTAAATTTTGATCAGCTGGAAACAGACAAAAGGCCAATCAGAGAAAATTAAAGATTATAAACACGCGAATTGGGAAGCCTTTAAAGAGTACCTTGACGAGGAAATTAATATTCCAGGGGGTCTATTCACTAACTTTTAAGGTAACCATAACTCTCAAGTTACGGCCAGTCACCTTAACATTTGCCGTAAATTTTCCCGGAGCGATTCATAAGCATTTTGCTTACCTTAACTTGAAAGTGAGCGACCGTAAGTTAACAGATGGGTACTAGGGTGGTGTTAAATTACTGGCTTGCCGTAACTTGTTTACAAATGTGTAAAAAATAATGGCGGATTAGTGAGGGTAGAACATTTTTCATAGTCCGAAACGACGATAGTGAAATTAATTTATGTTGGATTTGCGAAAAATCCACCGTAACTTAAGTCATTATTATTTTAGATGGAAAAACCATACAGCTCGTGTGTATATTCGTCTTAATAAAATATTCGTACATGGAACAGTATCTGCCGAGTGACGAGCCGTATTTTTGACGTAATTATCGGTGTTGCATATTCAAGATGTTAATTAATAACAAAACGCGAGCTGTTTACAATTAATAAGTGTCTGTGTTTTAAGCGAAGGGTTTGTTGTTCAAATTGTGTGTGGAAACATATTCTGTGTCAGACTAGCTTGCTTGAATACTCTTGTATGCGTCTTCTTTTTTTCAAATCGCTGCTGCATAAAATAAATGTGTTTCGTTGAGCTTTTAAGTTACGCATCCCAAATAAACCATTACAATTAAAATCAGTGCGGTATACGAGCTAGGTTATATTCTAGAAAATTGCACATTAGTACAGTAATTTAGGCCTAGGCCCTCGGAGAAAACACTTTGCAGTTTTCATATTGCTACAGTTCAACATTTTTTTTTGTTTGAGGAATTGAATTCTTTCTATCGAACTAATTACCTACAGAACTAACTTGAGCCGGCCGTCAAATTTCAATACACAGATGTCACAAAGTCACCCCCGCTTACAGTAAGTTGTATATAAAAGTTCATACCAAATAAAATTTACACCCTCTGTAAAACAGCATTATCATGACTGTGTAAACTATTTTTAATAATAATAACCTTGCAATTGGGCTGACGCCTGCAGACAACTACTTAACCTCTCAACAAGTGCTTTGTGAACTTCCACACGTACCTACCTGTCACCAAATCTTCCTGCAACACATTCCACTACCTAACTGTTCTCATTAATACAGACTGCCCTCCCTGCTCTGTCCTTCGTCAAGTTCTCTGAATCCAACCACTGTTTTTTACGTAGCTCTGTACACACCTTTAAATAAATTTGTATTTAGGCTAACTCACCCCATTCCCCTTCGTTCACCACCCTATACGTTCTGACCACTCTCTCCAGCTTTCTTCTTTCCTTTAGGGAACGCCAACCCATCTCCATCATTAATGAAGGCCTGTAGTATCTTTCATCCTTTCCATCCTGCCCCACTCTTCTCCACCTGCCTTTCACCCACTGCGCTGCCCACCTGTGCACCCCTTCTGGCTCCTGTATCTCCTGCTCTACATAGGGGTCCCAGACCGCTGCTTCATATTTTAATATTGGTCTAACCATGGTGTTATATGCCTTTTCCATTACTTCAGGGTTAACTTCCTTCAGTACTCTACTCTACCAAACATTGAGCGCCTTGAGGGGCACGTGCACATTGCTGCAGTGAAGGTTCAACACTGCCGGCTGATCAGCAACCACAATGAGCTCCAGTGCACTTTATGAATGAATTCAAGTAGGACTAAGCCTACCGTACACTCATAACAGCAGTGGATCTTGGAACGAAATGTTAAGCTAAGCTGCTGTAATTGATTGTGGTATTGCTTTGCGATATGAAATGGTTAGGGGAGAGGATGCGGTGTGTTCAGTGATCACAAAAAAAGTGTAAATATGTATCCTGTATTTAAAAATATCATTTACGTAGGCCTATAGTTTCTTAAAAGTATTTCCCTTACGAGGCAATAAGTTAACAGGTTATTTTGAAAGGGTATGCAAGCCATAACCTAGGTAGAGTAAATGAATTGTACTGAAAGACTCAAGAGTTAGTTCCATTAATGTACATATTTTTATACTATTGTTAGCTGGACTTATTTATGTATGCCTCCTAACACTTCACATGTGGTTATCAGATTTTGCCATCACTGAACCCACTTCAAGTCAGTGGTACATTGTAAGCAGGTGGCATGAACATCACCTGTACTGCTACACAGGAAACAGTGGGTGTGTTAGTAACTATACATAAACAATAGCAGACTGGTTGTAATGTAACAAATCTAATAATTATTTAGAGTAAAAGAAACAACACAGTGTTAATAAAGTAAAACAGGCTAATACGGGGTCAGTTGTGAGCAACAGTGACATTTTTATTATTATACATTTATATATAACGTCAACATCTGTTTTAGTTTCTAAGATTTTGGAAGCCAATGTAGAAAAAACTTGAAAGAACAATCCTAGAGAAAAAATTGTTGCCATCTTTGTAAGCAAAAATTTTTCTAAATTGACACATTCACTAAGTACAATCTCTCCCGCTGCTATCAGATGTACAAAATTGCAACGACAGACATTTTCCCCATCATATGTCTCTCTTCGGAAAATGTTTTTGTTCATAATGTTAGCAACATTTGTTGTCTGAGAGTGTTCTGTTCTGATAAATGCAGTAAACTATGCCTGAAAACTGCTTACTATGCTTTTTTTCACTCGTTAATCACTTATGGTATTATTTTTTGGGGACATAGCATAAGTAACTTAAATCATGTTTTTATCTTGCAAAAGAGGGTAATTCGAATTATTTCTAATAATAAATTTAGAGAACATTGTAGACCTGTTTTCAAAGCGAATAATATATTGC
>PNEQ01043958.1:0-10556 GCA_003012365.1 Medauroidea extradentata
CATTTTGGTTAAAATTATTAATAAATTTCACATCTGAATTCTATACTAAATGGTTGTTAAACGTAAGTTTTTTTAGTACGTCACTTCCAGTAGAGTCAACACAACACCTTTACGTATATATATGAAAGTTTTACTATTTTACTCCACACGTAAAAGTGAAAATAAGCGGTAAAATGTAATATACTTTAGTATACTACAAGAGAACGAAATCTTAATGTCATGGATGATTCCGGGAAATGCTGCACCTTTTTCTTCTTACTCAGAAACGAACCAATAAAATAAATGCATAGTTATATTTAATAACGTAAATACAAAACCTACCCAGCTCTCTTGTATATCAGAAGGATTGTGTTTACAGAAGAAATTTTGGAAATATCTGAAGTCTTTTAAGTTACTTGGCAAGTACAGTATGAGATGAATGTATTGGTTAGGTTCAGGAATAGTGGCTACGAACTTGATAGTAAGGGACCTATTAACGTACGTTAGTTGGCTAGGAATATTTTCGATATTATTTACGCCAGAATGCCATAAAATCAAATAGTCAGGAAGAAGTCTATCGTTGTCTAAGACTAATACAAATTTGTTCTTCGTAAAATTTTAGACGACTTAGGAATTCTTTGTACTTTTTAAAAAATCCAACATTGTAAAACCAGCGGCAATCGAAAATTACTTCTTACAATTGCAAAAATGTTTCTAGTAATATTTGCAATTTTATAAAAGAAAATATCATAGTTCTTCATAAAGTATTCTTTCGACAACAATGGTTCCAAAGATTTTTATTGCAAAATATTAACTTTTTACTCTGTGTCGTAGTAAAAAGACACACAAAATAGTGAGATATGTGCTTGGCATATCTTACAAAACGATGTGTACGCTTTTTTTTAAATTTGCTGTATTATAATAGAAGAGTGGAAAATCCCTCTCAAGGGAGAGAATAGTGGACGATACAATTGAATTAAATATATATATTAACCGACATTATTAATGTTATGTTTACGTGCAATGAGTATGTACCTACTGTATCTCCGTGAAATATTTTGATGGGTTACTGCCAATTTTTAACATTTTAAAAATAAAATTATCGTAATGAAAATAATCAACAAGCTAGTAAAATCAGCCCAGATGGTCTCATTAATTTAACGAAATAAAGAAGCACTCATACTTTGTTCAGAATATGACTTGGCAATAATTTTGATTAATTGTAAAATTATATCGTGTCACATCCTGCAACATGGAATATGATTTTGTGTGTTCTGTACTTTTGAATCTTAAATTTCAGCATTTCAGTGACTCTGTATATTTCAAAAATGGAAAAGTCACAAAAATTTTATGATAAGCTCCATTATAGAAAAAAGTTAAAATTCAATGGCTTAAAATTCTTTATGATTATACTTTTACTTTCGGCTACATGAAAGATAGACATATTACAGACAGAAGGATAAAAAATTTTCCACGTTAAAAATTAAATGTGATTGATTGGATACTGTTCTCAACACTTAAATATAACCTTCGTTGAAATTGTACAATTAGTACGTAAGAAGACAGAACACGTGTAAAAAATCCTACCGCATTTCGGAACACCCTGGTTCGAGTATCAGGGCGCCAGACATCCTGCGGATTCGGTTTTCCGTTATTTATCCCTTTCCGCCATGAACCTCCTCTAAGTCATTGTGTGGTTTTAGGGTATTAAAATTAAACTGAAAATACGAATATGGCCCTACAGCACTTATTTAGCAAGTTAACGACAAGGTTAATATATATTACATAAGTATGTTTAGCATGTCACGGATTTAGTGCGATTTTGATTTTTTTTTTTTTTGCATCCGCGGCGCTTAAATTCCCAGATGTTAAAACGTAACATCATTAAATATACTTTCATTGAAATACAGGAATGGTAAAAGCAACTCATAATATGGTCACAAGTCAACTCTGGAGTACTGTCACTCATAATATTAAATCTTCGTACATGAGTGTATGAGGAAATATAACACAAAACGCAGCCGAATCCAGTAAACAACGAAAAACAATTGAAAAAATCGGATCACGAGAACTATAGCAAGAATACTGTCAGTTAATGGAAACTTTAGTGAACTAAATATAAGGCGATTTCGAAAGCTCGCGAGGGTAGTGTAGGTCAATAAAAATTTCAGTTTAATTTGCTCGCAACGTAACCCAAGTGAAATGCACCGTTGTTAAATGCTCACCTGGCAACCCAGTACTTTTCCTACTCGAGAGCATGGTTGCGGCTAGCAGACGAAAGTCAGAATTTGGCACGAAAAAATGTCAACAGTACACATTCCCAAGACTACAACGAAGTGAAAATTAATACACAGTGCTCAAAATATCGAAGAAACAAACACTAAACGAACATCATACGTAACATAAAACACGTAAACAATGTGCTGCACAGATTTCATTTAGAAAAATATTAAACAAATATAAAATGTTAACTGTTTTTATCCCCGTCATTTTTTAAACATTGAATAGTATTACAGGCATTCATCAAATTCTGGTGACCGACGAAACCTGGTCACGTGATTGAGATAACCTACACTACTCAGTAACGTGTTGTTACTGTGTTGCAATGTAAGCTGCGTTTGTTCTCAGCTGTACTTGTTTACTCCCTCGTGTAAATGCTACAGACTCTCAAATGTAGTAGTGCAGCGGATGTCAAATCATGTGAATCACTGTTAAAAAACTTCCTAAAATATTTAAGAAGTAATTAACCTAATCTCAGTATGGGAGAGTTACTATACTTTCGCCTTGTAAATATGCAAACTTTTACAGTTGTTACAATACAAATCTGGTAACTTCAGTATACATTTGACTGTTTTATAAAAAAAGTTAGGAGTGCTTCTATGGATGTCTGGTAAACAATTCTACCATACCTACTTTCATAGCGCTCCTGTACGCACGTGTGGCAAATTTACAAACTATTTTTTAGAGTGTGGGTACCGTACTGTTAACTTGTGAGCAGCCGCATTACGTTCTGTAGACTTAGTAGTGCGGTTTCTACTTGTTCCTGTTGCGTGCGCCGAGATTGTACTGGCTTAGAAAACACCAGCTGACCTAGCAACTCCTCAGCACACGCCACTGACCCTACTCCAGCTGGCGAGTTTTCGAAAACGCCTGTAGAAATCATTTTGGACCTAGCTATGTGGACCTGACCGACCAAGGGGGTGCCTCGTATCCGGAAGAACCCGGATTTGATTCCCGGCTCCGGCAATCCTGGGTTAGGTCTTCCAAGGTTTTCCGAAATCAATTCAGTAGAACTCTGGGATGGTTCCATAATATAGGCCTTCGCAGATTACTTTCCCCTTCCCCTCGTGTACCGCAAGACGTGAAGCTGTTCGAGGATACGTTTAAACTCTAATTAATGAAATATAAGAAAATCTTATTTATTTTAGATTCCCGTACATCCTGTAGTGCCAAGGTAAATAAACCAGGGTTTTCCAAAATGAGGAGAGATTTTTAACAAATGTTCTGTCTTCTTACGTACTATTTGTACAATTTCAACTAAGGTTACATGTATATGTTCGGAACAGTATCCAATCAGCCACATTTAATTTTTAACGTAAAAAAAATTTTTACCCTTCTGCCTGTAATATGTCAATCTTTCATGCAGCCGAAAGTAAAAGTATGATCATAAATAATTTTAAGCCATTGAATTTTAACTTTTTTTTCTAATTGAGCTTATCATAAAATTTATGTGACTGTTCCATTATTTTTTGTTTACATTAATTTAATTTAGCATCTAAATTTTGGTATGTTTCGTTTTTACTATGCAAAAGAAGCTACAACTAAACTTTTCCACAGACTAAATATTAATACAGACGTGAAATGACATGGCGGCTCATTTGAAACGGGCGAACATAGCCGTTTATGAACTGACGAGGCTGTTGATACCAGCCCCGTGTCTATTTGCTTCCCTCTTGTTATAGCAGGTTTCATATTGGCATTACTGCCGGCTGGCAGGATTGGCGGTAGTAGGCCTACTCAACCACGACAACTAGACCCGCGGGAAAAATGCGAACTACGCTGCGTTGTCCTTGACCAGTCTTGGTCCTTGACGATCGCGTGCAACTGGTGTGGCGCACCACAGCACCGGTCATAATACTGTGGCACAGGCAGCTGGCTAGGTTTTCGCCGCGCTACGTCTCCATTGACCATGCGCCATGAACTCATGTAAGGTGCAGTACATTTCCCCTCCCTGTGACGTATCTTCGTACTACTAGCGCACACTTCTTCCCCTCACGGGAGGACTAGTTGTCGTGGTCGAGTAGTACAGGCGTTTCCGCCATTTTGTTGGCCAGTGTGATTAGGTTTGTTGCCCTACTGGCAGTTTCACTTTTGTATTCCTAAACATTCCGTGATATCCGGCGTGTTGTTTCAGATTTTACTAAACCGTTCCAAATGATAAATCACTAAACCACGAACATCAGCCCACCAAATGTTCAATTTAAACACTGCCACAGCGTATGTTAAATGTCCGGCTCGTCCACAGTAGCGGGATGCACCCGCAGTGCAAACCGCAGATAGGCGACGGATGAGTTTGATTCGCTGTGGCGTTTTCCAGCGGCTGGACATTGTGGTTGGGCGCTTAATGGGCCGCTAGTAATATGAAACATCTGCTCGCGTGTAGCTTTGTCAGCTATGCGACCAGGCAGATCACTGTCATCCAGTGCTGCCAAGCGTACTACAATTGTGGTACTATTACCATTTTTGTACACTGGTTCGTAAAATTATACCTGAGTAAGTTTCCGACAGAAACAAGACTAAATATATTGATGGCCCAGTTCCCAAGGAAAAGAAGTAAAAAATCCCAGTTTTGTGTGAACTGTATTAGTGTAGGTGTTCCGCTAATAAAGTGTAGGTCATTATTTAATTTTGTTGTTAAAGTACCAAGGCAGTTATCTGAGGTGGTTAAAAGTTTACAATCTACCCTTGGTGAAGTATCACACTTTAATAACAAAACCTAATTTAAAGCTATTTACTGGTAAACAGAATGCAGTTATTAAAGCAAGGAATATTTTGTATTATTCGTGTTTTCAACTTGTGGACTGAATTTCTGACTTGTATATTGATGTACCCAATTGAAAAGTGTTATTAATTTAATTTTCTTTTTTGAACTTCGCCATCGATGTATTTTTCAATAAGCCGATATTTTATGGAAAAAAAAATTTACTTAAACTTGTGCTATGATTTTGAATTGTCTATTTCGCTTATTTGGCAACACAGATAGGCTACCATCGCCGCCGTCGTCGGCCTGGTCGTCGTATCCGGTTAGTACTACGACGCCCAGTGTTGCCACTTTTAGTACTACAATTCTGTCGCTACGGTAGAAAGAAACTAAACATTTCGCGAAACGTTATACTAGCCAAAATCCAAATACCTGTATGTGCCCATTACAATTTCAACTGAATCAAAGTTGGAGATAGTGTCAAAGAGTAAGAAACTTTCGTGCCATCATGTTTTGCAAAACAGTGTGCCTAAGGCCTGCGCCTTGTATGATCGGAGGTTTGCTATGAAGTTGTTTAAAAACGAACGACAAGTATTTAATAACGGTGCCTAATAATTATCATCGACCCAATCAGATGGAGACATGCCAATAACGAAATAAGAACGTCTGATGTGGATATTTAATTTTGAAGCCTAGCACACTACATTTCCCGCGATAGATCAGCATCCCTAATCATTAGAGACAGGAAAAAATCGCGGGTTCCCCGACTTCTAGGCTAGACTCCAAGAATGTATGTGTAGTGATGCAGACATCTGCTCATTGGCTGCTCGCTATCACAGTGAAGTCACATGACTGGACATGCGTCTAATTGCTTAGTTGTTATTGGCTCTGCGCCCTCCAGGAGGTGTCAAATAAGTCACGGGCTAATTGAGAAAGTGACAAGAGTTACGATTGTTTTTAATTCTAGCTTGTGCCTAAATGAAAACGCAAATTTTTCAAGCCTCTACTAATCATAGGTTATTAGACACAAGGACCGCATTCCGCATGATCATGTTTGTGGTAAAATTGTCTGCTCAATAGGGTCGCAGCACATTGACTTCTTGCTGAAGTTCAATAATATATAGTAGATCGGAGTCTTGTGGACAGATAATTGACTTTGCGAAGGGTTCTGGTCCCTGGATGTTACTATGAAAAGTAGAATATTGCGACAATATCTAGCGCCGACCCAATTTTAAAAAATACTGCATAAATTATTGTCTTGCGTGATTTGGCCAAAGTCTATGGTACTGTTTAACTGTTTGTATCACACGTTCGGTATTGGCATACAAGAATCCTAACTTGTTCAATCTAATGGAAACAAAACAATTTAAAACGTATACACAATATTAGAAGCTATGAGCCATTTTCCACCAACGAATTAACTGTGATTAGTAGAGACACGCATAATTCGCGTTACCATTTGGTAGCAGACAAAACTTCACATTCCTATACATAACAGAGCATAATCTGCGATTCAATTGGCCACGAACTTTTATGTGTTGTCATTTACGTATGTTACGTCTTTACAGAGACTGGCTTCTCTACCGTGTAAGCGTTCTCCGCGGCAAGTCAAGACAATATCGGCCAGCGGGAGACGTCCAACGAGCCTATAGTCACTTGCGAGTCTAGTCAGCTGTCAGAAAATAACGCGAATTTTACATGTCTCTTAATCATTAGAGACCCGTAAATTGCCCGTGTTTGACGACTTGTTAGCTGGACTCTACATTTCTAAGGCTGTTGCTCCACTGGTGGCGGGCTGTACGTCTCCTACAGTATTTTCACGTCATTTTGTAAGTGGTTCAGAATTCTCAAGGACAAATTTCACATATCAATATTGAATGTAACTTGGGCAAAGTTCTACATCTTACTCTCTCTCTCTCTCAAGTAAATATGCGAAAATGTCATCTTTATCTGCAGCTACCATGTATTTATTTATTCTTATTTTGGGACGTAAAATAACTATAGTAGCAAGCGATTTATTTTATTTTAGAATTCTAATAGAGTTATTTTAATATTAGGTTATCATGGTGCCACAGAATTTTTACGCAAGGGCAGTAAATGAGAGAAGGTTTGACCATTACTACATTAAGGAACCATCCCATCAATTGCCTAGATATATTTATGGAAACAATGTAAAGCCTTACTCAAGTCAGAATTCGAACCCGTGTCCATCCTAATGCGAGTCTAACAGCTTACACCCGCTAGATTAGTACGATTGGAATAAACTGAAGAGATCAATTTATGTAATATACTAGAGGTAACTATTACATAAAGATGATTGTAATTTATAAAATAATTTAGATTTTCATTTGCGCCATTTAGCAAACTGTCTCAGGAGTTCCAGGATGGAAAGCAATTCGTTGCTGATTTATCTAGCGTGGGGCTTGATTATGCTTCACCTCGGTTGTAGTGGGAGTTGAACCCGGGACCCTTGGCCCACGGGCTGGAAGACATATGGAGCAGCATGAGAACCTGACTACAAGCTGCATTAATTTTCCTTATGAACATCATTTGAGAAACTCTACTCGAGTGTTTACTTGAGACACGTTCCCCAGTTCTTGTCTGAAGATGAGTTGAGAGATTTTGGTCAGCGCTTAACAACGAGGTCCTGAGTGTAGGTGTGGATGATGCGACGTGTGTATGGAGCGACTGCGGAATGCAAAGACGGGAGAAACAAAAGTAATCCGAAAAAAACCTGACAGCCGTGTTTCTCCACAAACAGAAATAGAGATTGACCCCGTCGGGTATCTAAACTAGATCTCTATGAATGGAGGTTTATGTTATCACCATGACACTATCGCTGGGTGAAGGTTTTGTTTTACTAAAACCAAATGCTTCGAATACAATTTTAGCGTTTTAATTTGCACATCGTTTAAGTCACTGTAGGATCAAATTTACTATAGTTTAGTTGCAGGTCTAACTAACGATCAACGGGTTGAAAAAATTGCTTAAAGGGAATGGTGCAGCATCATTTTGGATTATTAAATTCTTATCTTTGTTTCACTTTCATTAAAGTATTGAAAACCTGTAATGGTAGAATTTGTGATGTCAGACGCAAATGTGTGCTAGCTACGTTACGGCATTTAGAAGTAATTTATCAGTATTCTTCTCCGGACGTGTGTTCGTAAATATAAATTTTTGTAACGAAACTGTTTCACAGGCACCCATTGTCCCAACGTACGAAAAGAATAACTCAGTTCAGACAAGGTCGAAATTTCATTTTAAGGACACCGTGCTTATTAAAAACAATGTTTCGAAGGCTTCTGATACATTTAAAAACGGTCTATTTAGGCTGTTCTTCAAAATGTGCTAATCGGATGTACGCTTAACTCAGATTGAGACTTTCACTGAACTCGGATGCAGACTTCCCGCCAATATAATTATATGGTCACCGCATAAAGTCGCGTTGTAAAAATGTATCGGCTGGAATCCTGCACGCTAGTTCAACCCTTGGCTTGTAGTGGCGATGGGACATTTGAAGCGAACGTCAAGGTCCGTCGCTTTTGAGCCTCTAACTTGCGGGTAAGCGATGTCCTTAATCACTTAATATTTTACTTGGAAGTGTAATTTAATGCCGGTTAAGTTATGGACACTGACGCCGATGCTACGGTGAAGGCTCGAACGGACGCAGCCGTCTCTTTGAACGAAGAAGGCGCCGCGCGTCCATAAATATTTGAAGACCGGGGCCCCATCTGGAGTGGCCACTTCGCGCCCTTTACGTCACGCCGGGTGACGTCATCAGTTTCTCGAACGCCCCAGGCGCGATTACGGCGAAAGGAAGATAAAGGAGTGGGTAGGAGGGAAGGACCCCCCACCCTCCAAATTGGGCGGTAAGCGGAAAAGGGTCTGAAGGAGAAGGTAAAAGGGGGCAGGAAGTTTGCGGTTCGGCGGCGTTCATGGCAGCGTCGATAACATACTCCCGCGCCGGCGAGCGCCATTATTTTTCGTCACGAGCACCATCAGCTCGGGCATTAGGGCTCGTAAATAATGCCCGGTGCCCTTGGCGCATGCGCTTACCCGGTGATACGACGCTGCGCCGTTCCAAGAGGAATGAGAGATGTGGAAGCGTAAATCTTGCCCTTTCACGGCGATATTGAGAGTCGCCGAATCACCGATAGTTTTACTGCCGACAAAAATGATTATATTTTGCTTGTAAGAAGTTATATATTATATATATATATATATATATATATATATATATATATATATATATATATATATATATATATATATATATATATATTGTAATATAGGTCGTCCGCGGTTAAGAGAGCAGTTCAGAAGAACATATTTCCCATAGTAACTTAAATACACATTTCAATGGGACCTCAGACGTTATAACTTTTGAGTACGTAAAATATATAGACCGTGATAGTTATTTAGGGTGATTTGTATGTATTAAAAAAACCACGAAAACACAAATTATTTGACAGAAAAAAAAAAAAAAGGAACCAGAGTTTCAAAAGCGTTCACTTTATACCGAACCACCTACGTTAACACCTCTGTTACGTTCTAATTTCAGATCACAACGAACCTAAACCTTAACTTATAAAATGTTGTAGTGTTGGAATATCATTCAAAGTCTAGCATAAGGGCGCGGTAATACAGCAATTTTCATCACCATGTGTTTAATTGTACCGGTTTTTTTTTTTCTTATTTTAGACACAAAATATGACTAAATTTTGTCCTTATGAAATGTTTTTATCTCTCATAGTTTTTGCGTCTGCAACAAATATTATGAAACTAAAAGTCAAATTCCATTTGCATTATACTAAGAAAATGAGTATTATATGAAGTTGAAGGTAACATTTCCATTATGCAAAAACTTTGACAAACAACGATACATTTTCATAAAAATTAGAATCAATTATTGTAAGACAAGTAGCCGATAAAAACGAATAATTGTCGTTAATTTTATACTTACATAAAAAATTATATATGCGCCTACAGAAACTGAACGTGTGAATTAACAAACACGTTTAATATTTGCGTACGTAGACCTACTAAACTACAACCATGAATAATATAAACGATGTACTACCAGTATACCTACATAAAAAGTTGACTTCAGATTTTTACTACCTGTTTTTAATTTCTTCCCTGGCATCAGGTAACACTGTGTAATGTGCAACTTTACTAAAATTTTTTACATTTGTTTATATTAAATCGCACAGAAAAATAGAATCCATAAAAGGAGTATCGTAAGGGACATTGAAGTATGTTCCGCACAAAATGTATGTGTGAAATCGAAGAGCAATAAAAACCAAATACGTATGGTTGCACAAGTCCATGGGAGTAATTAACAGTATCCAGTTTGTTACACCAAGTGTTTTTTTTTTCTTTTAGATTAGTTATTTGTAGAGACATGAACTTTTCGCGAAAAGAAATTTGCCTCACTTTGTGTCAGTGACTTGTGTGCACGTCTGCAGACTTGCTTCACGGTCAGAGATTGGATGTTTTGACATTCGTGTGTCGTGGGGTTTTACACGCAAATCACAGGCGTGTGGTGTTACAGTAACCTTATTGTGATTGGTACAGTCAAATGAGAAACGTCACA
>PNEQ01043959.1:0-10556 GCA_003012365.1 Medauroidea extradentata
CCGGGTAGCTATTTTGTAGAGAAATAAAGATGAATTAAAAACAAAGATGTTCTGCAATTAAAGTACCCTCAGCGTAGTGGACTGGATAAAGCTGTTTGTATTTGTTGTTATAAAGATATACAGAGAATATAGTATCACCATCAATTAATACGTTATTAAAATTTAGTTACTCTTTTCTATAGTACACGCGGGCGAAGCCGCAAAGGGACAGCTAGTAAAAGTATAAATATAAAAGCTCTTATGTGAATGGTTTAAAATATTTGGCACGACATATGTTCTTATGTGTGCGTACACATAGGAGATATTGTCGTGACGACGACGACATGTGTGTGTACGCATATATGTATATATATATATATATATATATATATATATGCGTTTGTGAGGTGGCCGTAATCGAGTCTTAGTTCGTTATCGCAACGTAGAATTTTTGTAATGAAGGATTATTTTGGTTTATTGGAACTGTCCATTTGGGGTACCGCTGACCGCTGAATTTCATTTCATTGCTGCGAAACTCATGTTATGTGTGCCACGGACCTCGATTGTCGGAACGAGATGGGTGATTGCCGCGACACGCACACCGGCTGACGCCGGATGTTCTGAGCGGCGGTTCGATCATTTAACCCGGGTACAGCAGGTGTTTGTAAGAGGGTTCTGTCCCACCCCCAAGAAAGTGGTTGTTATGACACGAAGAGCTGCTGTTTGGAAGGAAGTGGAGCGTCGCTTGAATTTGGAAAAACACGAACGGCTTCACGGCTCATTTGAGAAACATTCAACCGTAATTTTAGTAAAAGATTACCTTTTTATTAGAGAAATACCTTCTCTTCGTCCTAGAAGTGACGATTTACAGTCTTTCTTTGATCACAGATGTTCGGATGTTTAATTGTTATTGTTTACGATGTTTGGAAATGTTTCAGTACTTTGCAGAAATTTCTTATTCAGTGAGTTAGATTTATTATATCGTTCACATTGGAGTCTGGTTCAAATTTGCTAAAAGTATTTTCAAGTAATTTGTTTTTGATTTGTTACATGGCACATGACACTTAGTTTTATGCCATTCTAAAATTTAAGCACTCCTCGTGTCGTAGAGCTTATAATATACATGTGTGTGCACTTTCAGTGGACAGTACAGGCTAACTTCCACATTTTTACAAATTTTCGAGGCATTAGTTCTCCGTTGATTATGCTAATGAAAATCACACTAACTTCTAATACTATCTACAATTGTTTCTAACGCAGTCAGGGGATTTAATGGTTTGCTCAAACAAGAAGTAGCACGGCACCATTGTTGACAGCGTGCCGGATGTGAAATGACAGAACATGTGTAGGCCTACTTTTCATGGAGAAACATTCTCAAACTTCAACGTTCTGCATAAACGATTTATTAATTTGCGCCTACTGACCAGGGTTTAACTGTTTGATTTGTCATTCAAGAGTATACTTATATGTATTTTCTATTGCTTGCATTTTATCCTGTGACAAGCAAGAAATGCTGATGAATCTTTTGTGAAAACATGTTCATGTTTTCCAAGCTGTTTTCATCCAAATTTGAAAGAAAAACAGAATGACGTAATAACCAGACAATGCGTGAAAGACTGACAGTGGAATAAAAGTGGAGCTTGAGTATCCAGCAATGAACATATGTCGTTGATATCCAGATGTACAGCTCTCTAGTAAGTTTCGCCGTTGCAATAGTCAGATGGAAAACATTAGCATTAAGTGTTTACACGTGTTTTCATTCACGAGCCACTTCATCTGCTGCGTCGAGTATGGGCATATTATCGGCTTCCTTGTGGTTGTATGAACAATCATTCATATCACATTGATTTTAAGAAGACATAACATGTTATCCAATAGTGTTGTACAACCAATGACTGTTATTTGCAACGTAGAGCAATGAAAACGTTTATAAGACTTCTGCTTTTTCTGTCAGATTTTATTTGTTAATTTAAGTTTGAATTGTGCCCTGAAAATGCCAGACCGTGATTCTGTCCTTTATGTATTAAATTAATGGAATTTTCTGGGGAAAATGATTCGTCAGTGCTATAATAACCTGGCATATATCTAAAGGTAATGTTATGCATGGATAGCAGTAAGGTCTGAACTTCCTGCGAATTTGGCAAATATATTTATGTTCGTAATTTCTGCTGATTATCAATTTTTTTTTGTATTTGAAGGCTAACAAAAATACATTTCAATTGCATTACTTTCCGCTTCCTCGTGCTCTCTTGTCACGAAATCTGCAACATCCCGCTTTTAATGGAGACTGTACATGCGTTTTTTCATAGACAGTGGTAGTTAAATTTTTTCTTTCTTCCCATCATGTCTTCGTTCTTGTCCTGGTATGTTTTGTTACAATAGCAACAGCACATCTACTGCACGGTCAAACAAGTGAACTGGCGAAATTCACCACGTTGAATGGCACGAAAAATGCAACTTGAAACTGTCACCATATCATACATCCGTGATCGCTCTTATGGGCAGGCGCATGCAGAGTTTACATAACTTTGATTAATACAGTTTCAATGACATGGTCGTAAGACAGAACTGAAGTTTTAACAAGAATACAGGAGAAAAAAATTCGCACTTATAAAGTCTGTCTCGCACGTTGTTAGTAGACGGTGCGGAACGTCACGTAGAGAAATTCCGTTATTATGTAAACTGATATCATTATTTGAATAACGCGTTGTCTGGAAATAAAAATAATGCATCGGCAAATGTAAATATACGCTGGATGTGTAACTCACGTCACGATATAATTCACAATACATTTTAATTCAAACTGCGAGCCAATATCAACAGGGCCGAGATTCTTTGATGTTTCTGTGGGAACTTGAAACTTCCAACGAGAGACGAGGGCAGAATTATTGGAGCAACCTGGTAGTCCTACTATAGCACGTAGTTTCCTACACTCGGACAACACGACGGGCGGTACAGGCACATCAAAGCGCAGTGGCATTGCTCACCGCTGTGATCACGCCGCGTCTGAAACACTGCCCGCTAATGAACTAATACGTAACGCAACAAATCCGGATTTGCCGACGTGGGGGTTCGGCAAGAGGCAGGGGGGAGTCTGTCGCGGTCGGGCGATAGTAGGTGTACGTGTGTATTAGCGTGGGTGAGCGTGGAATACAGCGCTCCTAGCGGCCAGACGGGAACCAGTGCGGACGTGCACAGGGGGTAGTAAAGTAGGGAATGGGGTAGAAAAGAGCCAACAGCCTTGTAATGTTATGCAAACACGATGAGATTATTTGGCGCGAGGGCTGCGAGAGAGTGTCGATGGGGGAGGGTGGGGTGCGATGTGTGTGTGTGTGGGAAAAAGCCTGGGGGAGGGGTGCCAAGGGGGATGGAGTAGGGAACTTTGAGTGCCTAAGAGCCACCGACAGCTGCGTTGCCGGCTGCCATTTCGACTGGCATTTCCGCACGGCTGGTCTCGGCCCGTATGACTGCTGCTCCAAAATGCCGTCCTTTGGCACGTTTCAAATCTGGTGATCTCAACACAGCGTGTGACTTTCCTCTGTGTCTGTGACGCAGAAATTCCAGCAGGGGAAAAAAATTACCGAACACTATACTGTAGTTACGGATGATGATATATCGCTGGAAAACTTGACCGTTTTCTGGGCTTCAACGTACGTTCAGCTTATCAAACGTTCACCGGCTTTTCCCTGACGTGCAACCGTTACTCTATTTGACTGGGCCTATAATTATCCCGCTATTGTTATATTTCTTGCCACTCTGGCAATAACAAGAGCTGATGATCTTTGGTGAAAAGAATTGTGCAACATTTTGCACCAATGCATAACGCTTACACCTGCATCTCTGCTTCGTGGCTATTGGTGGAATGTTTTTATGAAGAGAAATAATTCATTTGACTGTTCCAACAGGAACAAGGCTACTACGATACTACATGTCTAGGGCCCGGTGGTTTTCGCGAAAAGATTTTTGCCCCACTTTGTTTCAGTGTCTTACGTGCACACCTGCAGTTCAACTTCATGGCTATTGACAGAGTGTTTTTGTGCAGAGTCGTTATTCATTTGACTGTGCCAATCGGTACACGGATAACTGTCACACATCACGTCTGTGATTTGCGGGTTTAACCTCCACACGCTGGGTGTTACGACATCCAATCACTGACCACAAAGCAGAGATGCAGGTGCGCACGTAAGGCACTGAAACAAAGTGATGCAAAATTCTTTTCGCGAAAATTACCGGGCTCTATACATGTCTGTGATTTGCTGGCCAATCACTAACCACGAAGCAGAGTTGCAGATGTGCGCTTGAGGCATTGAAACAAATTGTTGCATAATTCTTTTAACCAAAAATCACTAGCTTTAAGGCCTCGTTCTTTAGTTTAGCAGTGGTTTCGAAAGTATTTTTTTTTAACGCAAATTAATACACATATCAAAAATTCATTCTTAAAGTTTTAACACATATATATTACCGCTTGTATCCGAATTTTTCTGTTTCAATATTATCATTTTGCCCCTGAAATATCGCGCATTTTGCTGTCAAAATAAACCAAAATGAAGCAAAATAATTTTTTGCTAGCAAACTGTACATTATTTTTAAAAAAATGCTCTGGCAAAATTGTGTATCGTACGACTGTGCACAGTCTCAATTTTTTTCGAAATATTTGGTTAAAAATATTCGAGTTATTTGCAAATGTTTGAAATAAATGAAAGATCATAGCCTTAACGACTACTTACATTACATTTTCTTTCTTTTGATTTAAATTATTTTTGTCACTTAGGGCTCAATTTACCTAATTACTGTTTGGTAATTTTCTTAAGCTTAACTCTGCTTACATTAAAACCCTGGTTTTAAACTCACGTAATTTATTACTGTTTTACCAATTTTTCGTAAGACAAGGTGGTTACACCTTAACTTCGCCACTGTAAAAATAAGTCGCAAATAAAGTAAAATAAAATAAACACCGTGAAGTTACTCAGATTTTTACTTCCGGCAAGGCGGCGGTTATGCTACTTTGTTTGCGTAAGGGTTGAATAATTATAAAATAACATTTGCTTGATTTTAAAAGTTAACTAGCTATTAAATGATTGCGTGTATAGGTACATAGTTTACTGAATTTTCGTTTTTAAAAATGACTGTATTATACGTATCAGTATTTCCCCTTTTTTTATTTAGTGTTATTGATAATTTTATGAAGTGTTATGTTTTAATGATTGATAAAAATCTTGAATTAAAGTAAGACGTTATGATTATACGTGTATATATATATGTAAGAATTAGGAGTAAAATTAATACCTATGGGAAATAATAGACGTGATTAATGATACGGTTAACGAGTATAAGATAACGTTGTGCAACATTATAGTTGGATCCAGCGGTTCTTTGGTGTAAAGAATTCTATTTGTTTCAATGCCTTATATGAACAATTCTCTCTCTGATTCGTGGTCAGTGATTGAAAGGTTTAACTTTCGGCGTCTGGGGGTCCTACCAGCAAATCATGGACGCGTGGTGTCATTGTTCTGGTTGTCACAGTGCAATGAGCCACGCCTCTGCCCGATTATATTCTGCCAATAAACACGAACCAGAGTTGCAGGTGTGCACGTAAAGCCTTGAAACAATTTACTGCAAAATCATTTTCACCAAAAATCACTGATTCTAATTATAGTAGTCAAGAGCTGAAACACATACACCTTATAACAGTGGCAAAGTACAGATGTGCTTCAATGGAAGCGTTACTTGGCAGTGAGACTACAAGTTAGATGTCATCTGTTTCAATTACAATGCCGGACATTTCTATGCTTTTAACATTGCGAAGAATGGAAATAATCAACCAAGTGACAAATTATTGGAACTATGCCATAGAAATAAATGTATGTACTATATTCTGTGAAACTTCGTTTATGTTTTCATGGATATGAAATATATATACACTGTAAAGAAATGTAAAACAAAGTTTTAAAAAAGGCTAATCTATAACAATTCGTACTAGGAACGCTAGCAAAAACGTTTCCAATAATCACACAGTATGTCCGGTATTGTTATGTAAGGCATTTGTTTGTTTCACCATTTAACAGTTAAACCCGATTACACACAATGGGCACGCGGCAATGACATGTCTCTAGTAATCAGGTACATTAAAATTGCGCAGAAATTACCCAGGACGGTTCAAAGTCAACATACATTTTAAAACATTTTATCAAACACAAAACGCAAAGTATATATTTTTGACGTGATTTTTGCATGGAACCTTTCAAATAACGAAAAGTACAAATGAAAATGAGTTTGAAACTCTTTAGTAAACCTTTGTGCTTGCCATCTAAGAATGGAAACTAACGCATAATAGTCTATTCAATATCGTCCAATAATACCTCGCATTAAAAATATTTGAATCTGTCATCTGAGGAATAAATCCTACCATAATGAGTTGTGGGTCTTATTTAATTTTCTATGAGTGTACAAAATGATATGGGGTTACTCAAATTAACTCCTAGTTCAGTACTTTTCTACACTCGCCAATGAAGCTTAATGTGGTTTAATAAGTGTACTTATATACCTCTGGTCAAAATTATAACACACACAACTCACTTTGGTAGGAAATTGACTTATGTTGTCCTCAAATGACTTATTCATCTGCGCGACAAAAAAAATAATTTTTGCTTTTTATATATTATGATTCCAATATAAACGTGAATACGTTAAAACATAGTATGCAACATATACAGTTACAAGTTTAAAATTGTTTTACTTTTTATAAAGAATGATTCTTAGTTAGGATTAGGTATGAGAACATCACAACCTCTTTTTTGGAGCAATTTCCTGTAGGTAATTCGAGAAATCATAGAAAAAATAAATCCGTTTTGTAAGGATTGATGTATTACTAATTTATTTCCTATTGTCGGTCAAGTATATAACTAATAAGTCATCTCGCTTTGCCTAAATCATATTACACAAACACAGTTGTAGCAATGGTCAAGCGCTGTCAGATGATACATGAGTTAAAATTGACACATTTGTGATACAGTTTGATTTATTGAAGTATAAGGATATCGGTTGCATTAATTAATAAAAACTCTGTTCCCCAACCCCATATCCTACAGAAATCAAAATATGACTTTTAAAATGTTTTTCCGATGCATTGTAGAATGTGTACTATTTCAGTATCAAACACAACAGTTTCATATACGTAGAACAATTTTAAAATAAAATTCTTAATTTAATGTATGAATAAACGTAGAAAGAGTACTTTAAATCTGAAGAAAACGTATTTATTCACGTTGAGAGGTAATTATTATAAATTCACGTTAGTTGAAAAACATCTCAAGTAACGTTAAAAAATAAAGAACCCTTATTTGGTATCGTGAAAAAAAAATATTTTTCTCTCAGACTTTGTTATATTATTTTCCTGAAAGTTGACGCAGGTTCGCTGTAGGTATGCATTACACTAGCTGAACATTTTGCGGAAACAAAGGAAAAGCTATTCAGATTTCGACAACTTTTGGGCATCAATTAATCTGCTGCATACTCATTAGACTTAAAATTTTTCTAAATCACAACCGTTGTAAAAATTCTGATTGTCACATTACTGTTGGTGGGGTTAGCAAGTTTCGTGCATAAGAATCTCCTAGTATTATTGACGTATTTTTACTTTATGTTGCAGTGAACGTGATCATCTTGTTCAATACATTCGGTAAAATATGAAGGATCTTCTGAGAGGAAAAACATAGTCGACTGTTCTAGCAGAAGGAAACAAATATAACATTATTAAAAACCAGTCAGCATTAAATCAAGGTTATTATGTATGGCATATTTTTAAATAAATGAATTTATTTCAAAGTGTTGGAATTTCAGACTGACCTGACCGTAGTACTGTATCAGTTCTAATTGTGTGCGTACTTGATCCTGCTAGTTGTGTAAGTATTCAGTTATGATTAGTGATACCAGTTTCTAACGTTTTGTATACTCTAAATGGTTACAATGACTTCTGCAAATCTGTAGAACTTCTATATGACTAGGGAGGCCAGATTTTTATGAGAAGATATTTTCCACCAACTGTCAAAATAATTTTCATAGATGATTCATTTAAATATTGTAATGAAGCTCTCAATACGAGCATCACGTGGCCAATTAGTAACATTCTGGACAAATGGCCTGGCAGTTAAAAATCAGGACGATGTTGGTTCAGTGATCACAACACCTCTTGTCGCTATAATATTTTTATTGCCTGCAGAAGTTCCTTGGTTCCTATTCAACTTGAATATAGACATATGAGAGACCAAATATATTATTTCGTGAGAAAATTTTATAAGGTTTTCGAACCTAATTTGGTCAATATTTTAGCGGAGAAATAAAATCAAAAATTTCGAAAGAATACAACCAAATAAGTACTATGACAGCCGTCCGAAAACTCTGGAGCTTTTGGATTTATTTTTAACGAAATGAATTATTATTCAGATTTGAAACTCAGAGATTATTTTTTGCTTTGTGCTAGGACTCGAGAGTTATACTACTAAAAAAAAAAAAAAAAGTTAACTACCACCCAGGTTAAACATCGTTCAACTGGCTGCTGTGGACTAAAATTCTTATTTTGCTGTTTCGTTGTTTTTTCGTTGCTGTCTGCTCAGTAATTTTTCCCAGTAACCTGTTGTCGTACGCATTCACACAAAACCATATCGTACTTAACATTTTTGAACAATTTATTAATGCTACATCCATGCTCCTCACAACGGTGTCTCGTGTAATCATACGTGTGTTATGTAATATAAAGTCAAGGTCTTCTTACGGCCGTGTTCTCTGGTTTCTGCTTTTTTTTTTTTACCAATGTTAATTTTTTACATCTTAACGTGAGCAGATATCAAAAGTCTATCTGGCAGTTTTGTTTAAAATCGTCTTCTTCTTGTTTACTGTTTCTATCAAGGCAGTAAATGCGATGGTTTTAGAACGAATTTCTGGTTAATTGACTTTCTAGCCGAAACCGTATAATTTATTGCTGTGATAAAATGAATATTACGGCAAAAATAATTGTAAACAAAACTGCCATATTAATATCTACTGTCGTTTAAGTTAAAAAAAATAAATATTTAACGCAAGAACGGTAGAAACTAAAGTTAATGAAGGTTCTTATCTAGCTAGGCTTCGTTAGTGTATGTGAAGAACAAAACCTATGGAGCGTTAAGAGTGATGTCGGTTGGTGAATGTAATACATTATCGCCTTTACATGCAAACCCAACAACTGGCGCGCAGAGTTTCACTAATATTAATTTTCCTATGGGACTGTAAGCGGTGACCGTATTATTTTATTTGCGATACTTATGGTTCAAATTACATTGCCTATATATTATTGAATTTTTCGAATACGGTTGAAATATTCCTAGATACGGCAGTTTAAAACGGTAAACCACGGAGATAATACTTAATTTAGAATATATTAAACGTAACTATTAACATGAATGTTACAATGCTTAAGAAGCCTTATCATAATAATGTTTAAGTGTTTCCTGTTCTGTAAATAATGTATACTACGAATAATTTATTCTCTTCGATATTTGGCCCTTTTATTTTTTGTTAAAAATAAAATATGACTCAGGAAAAATTAAACAGGAAAAGCGTGGCGTTACTCTATTGTAGATTTTAATATAAAGGGTTGAGCATACAATTCCTACCACTTCGATGCGTTTGAATGAAATTTCAGACTCAACTTAAAAGCGAGTGAAATTTTCATGAAACTATACAAACTTCCCCAAATGCACGAAAATTGCGTCTAGTTGTAAAAGTATGCTTTGTTCGATTTTTGATATGTTGTCTAGACACATGCTTTTCTTACTTTATATTTAAGGTATCTGCATCACGAAACAGCGTTCTAGAAATGCCTAACAAAGAACTTTAACGAATTTATATTTTGTTTTTAATGTTTAATGTCTATCTACGGATTAAGATGTTTCAATTTTGTATTTTTGGTACTTTGTTACAAAGTTACGAACATTTAGTACAACATGTCCAAGAGAAATAATTGCCAGTTATATTTACTTGTAAATGTGGGGATTACGTGGCTAAAATGACTCAGTGTATTCTCGCGGTTTTTGTGATTTTTTTTCCGTTCTTTTGTTTCGTTACGATATTTGACACCGACGAAGGTTTATTTTAATAATGAATTTATTACTCGACCACGACAACTACTCCTCCCGTGAGGTGAAGAAGCGTGGCGCTGGTAGCAGGTAGACACGTCACATGGAGGAGAAAAGTACTGCGCCTGACACGAGTTCATGACACACGGTCAGTGGAGACATACTACTCGACCACGACAACTACTCCTCCCGTGAGGGGAAGAAGCGTGGCGCTAGTAGCAGGTAGACAGGTCACATGGAGGAGAAAAGTACTGCGCCTGACACGAGTTCATGACACACGGTCAGTGGAGACATACTACTCGACCACGACAACTAGTCCTCCCGTGAGAGGAAGAAGCGTGGGGCTAGTAGCAGGTAGACAGGTCACAGGGACGGGAAATGTACTGCACCTGACATGAGTTCATGACACACGGTCAGTGGAGACATATGTACTACTCGACCACGACAACTACTCCTCCCGTGAGG
>PNEQ01043960.1:0-10554 GCA_003012365.1 Medauroidea extradentata
GTGAAGCTCCAAACCGGTTTTGCTAGTATTATCACAATACGACATCGAGCCGTCAGTCTCTCTCTCTCTCTCCCTGGCACCTCCACCCACCGGGAAACCTGTTCTTCCAGCCCATGTTACACGTTGGCGCTGTGAGCAACATGCGCGCTCTACGCTATTCAGAATCACAACTGCCTCCTCCAAGCCAGGCCTTAACGGGACTTAACCATCCTCTATTAGAGATAGTGGAAAATAGCAAGAATCTTTCGTACCACCGTATTTTGCAAAACAGTGTAACTACACGCTCCTTGTATTATTGGTAGGGACCCCTGTTTTTGGCGGAAAGAATTTTGCCCCACTTTGTTTCGGTGCCTTTCGGGCACACCTGCAGTTCTGCTCCGTGGTCAGTGATTGGATATTTTAACTGTCACGAGCCTTGGGATTCTACCGGCAAATCACAAACACGTGGTGTTGTAGGAACGTTATTGTAATAGGCTCAGTCAAATGAGATACGGCTATTCATATAGACACGCTGCCAATAACCACGAAGCAAAACTGCAGATGAGCACGTAAGGCACTGAAACAAAGTGGGGCAAAATTCTTTTCGCGAAAAACAGGGGTCCCTAATTACTAGAGCCACGATTTTATGGCGAAAAGATTTTTGCAACATTTGGGTTCAGTGCGTCATGTGCACATCTGCGGCTCTGCTACGTCGTCTGTGAGTGGATGATTTTACTCTCACTTGCCTTGGCGAATTACAGACCTACGGAGTTACAATAATATTATTCTGATTGGTGCAGTCAAATGAGAGATGTGTCTGAACAAAGACACGCTGCCAATAACGTTGAAACAGAACTGCCGATGTGCACGTGAGTCACTGAAACAAAGTGGGGCAAAAATCTTTTCGCGACAAAACCGTGGCCCTAGTAATTACTGGATGGTGGTTATGTTTTATGAACCACAAGTATCCAGTAGCGGTGCACCACAGTTATCGTTGCTCCCGTCAGATGGGGACACCCCAATAATTATAAGTATATAAGTAAAGACCCGGAGATTTCACAAATTCGTTTGAGAAGACGTTAGATTTCCCACTCCTTTACAAATTAATACCTTTCGCGACTGGGCCACCGTCAGGGACGTGACGAATTCGCTTTTTTCTTTTGGACACATTATATTTCAAACAAATGTAAGTTCGTGGTACTTTCACAGTTGGCCCAAGATTTATTTGAACACTTCCTATATGGCGCTGAGCAAAATAAAGGATCAACTAAACGCTGTTCCAATAATGTGGTATCGCTGTGTCTGTAAACAACCTGTGCTGTCTGCTTGGGTACACATATATTCTTGGAGGCTAGCCTATAGGTAGAGACCTGCAAAATTCGCGTTATTTTCTGACAGCTGACTAGACTGCAAGTGACTATAGGCTCGTTCGACGTCTCCCGCTGGCCGATATTGTCGTGACTTGCCGCGGAGAATGCTTACACGGTAGAGAGGCCAGTCTCTGTAAAGGCATACACAAGTAATTGACAACACGTTAAAGTTCGTGGCCAATTGAATCGCAGACTATGCTCGGTTATGCATAGAAAAGTGATGCCTAGTCTGCTAGCAAATGATATCGCGAATTTTACATGTCTCTACCTATAGGTCAGTGAACCCACGAATTTTTACGGTCTCTAGTCACCGTTAGTAAAACTCTTCTTCAAGGACTGTGAACCAGTAGCAGATCTGCAGGAAAGCACATTGACACCCACGCTATCTGGTCAAATGTACAACTGGCTATACTCACTGGAGCAGCAGCCAATGTACTAGTAACTGAGGACAAAGTGTATACAGTACGGTCCAGGCCATCTGGCAGGCTGGTGAACCGGCGAAATTTCCGGGCGTCAAATTATAAGAGACAGAAAAATTCGCGGGTTCACTGACCTGTCGGTTAGCCTTCAAGAATATATGTGTTCTCAGGCAGACAGCAGCTGTTAACTGGTTGTTTGCTGACACAGATATACCACATGATTGGAACAACGTTTAATTGATCCTTTATTATTGGCTCAACGCCCTATGCGAGGTGTACAAATAGGTAGAGACCCCGGAAATGTCGTGGGTTCAACTTACAGCCGGCTAGACTCCACAGTCCTGTATACACTATGTCCTCAGCTACTTGTACATTGTCTGCTGCTGCAGTGAGTGGACAGTTGTACATGTGACAAGGTATAGTCTGTGAGTGTTTTCATGCAGATCTGCTATTGGTTCACTGCCCTTAACGAAGAGTTTTGATAACAGCGACACAATAGCGAAAGTAATCAACGTGTACAGGAATTTGAAGTCTAACGTCATCTCACGTGAATTCACGAAATTTCCGGCTCATTATGAATAAGGTGGGCAACTGTGAAAAGTGACACGAACTTTCATTTCTTTGGAATGTAGCGCGAGTTCAAAAGAAAAACACGTATATTTCAGGTCTCTACCAATAACGAAAGAATAACGTCAGGTATGGATATGTAATGTTGAAGTTATTTTCGAACGATTCTTGTAATGGCGGGCTAGTTACACACCCAGTGGCGGCTCTAGGGTTGTTGGCAGGGAGGGCACAAGTTGCCGAGAACTGTACACTCCTGTGAACACGCCACCGTACACTTTAACCGCCAGCGGCTAATGAGCATCTGCTGTCTGCTTCAGTTCACAAAATACTCTTGCAGGCTAGCCTACAGGTAAGTGAACCCCCGAATTTGTCCGGTCTCTACCGATCAGTAAAAAGCGCCATCTACATACCAGCGTGTCAGTAGCTGTAGCATCAACTAGCGCACAACAATGTACAGTTCTCTGCAACTTGTGGCCTACTAGAGCCGCCACTGTACATACTAAAGAAGTATTTTGGTCATACGCCATTGCAGTAAACGGTGTGCCACAGAAAATCAGAGACTACACACAAACGGACAAGTGAACATAACAAAAGAGGTAAACGTATACAATTCCACAAGGAATTCAGTCAGTGAGTTACAAGAAACTAAACGAACACAAACGAGTGCCCAGGCACCAAAAAACAAACTAAGGAAGAAGATAAATATAACAACTCAGATAATTCCACGTAAGGAATTCCGTCAGTAAGATCGGAACAACAGACAAAAATAATTACAACAAACAGACAAAACAAAACGATCGACAAAAAGGCTGGATGTAGACGACACAGCAGAAAGTGCATACTTCCTCTGTAAAGGTCACAGCCTACACTACTGAAGCAGATACAAGCCCTCCGGCTGCGGAAGATAGTTTTTTGTGGTGTAAACATCTTGATACTACAAGGTCAAGAATGGCAAGGTTAATTGCAGGAAATGAGTCATCACTCGCCTTAGGAGTTAGTGGACGCTAGCTGCTTTTTTACGTTTGAGGCACGGAAACGGGGAGGGCGATAAGTCGAATATAACCCGTCCGTCAAACACCTCATTGCCTCTAGACGCGGAGGACTAAACTACTATTCAGTGTTTTAGTAGATTGTATTTTTCAATTGGACTTCAAGCGATGACCCTGTTATTTTGTTTGTGGAAAGTATGTGGTAAAGTCCAACGCAGGTTTATATGACTTTGTTTTACGATAACGGTTTATATTTTCTCAGCCACAGCAACGTTAAAAAGTAATTTTGAGCACTTTAGCTTGGTAATGATGTTTTTAACAACAGATGGCATTTTTTAAATCACAGGGACACCGTTTGAAGCGTGTCTTCTTTTCCTAGATAAACGCACTAGAAATATTTTCAATGGTTATAAGAGAAATTTTCCGAACCACGTGATCATAGGCACAACTAATGCATTTTTGTATCAGCAGGATTTTGCTACTGCACAACCCGATCATATATATATATATATATATATATACACACACACACACACTTTTTTTTCACTCTAAGGTTAATATACTGAACCACATAATTCTGTGGCTGAACGTATTACTTTGTTTGTGATAAGTATTGTTCACAGTATAACGCATATGTCTTGGTTTCTTTCGAATGAATTCTGTTGGTAAAATTTAACGATTGCTAGACAGTTTGTAGTTTTACGAGTCAAAAACACTTTTTTTTTCCCCTATGAGGTACTACAATAAATATGTTGAGTTTATACCAACGAATTATATTAATGTTTAATAATGTCGTGTTCTTTGCATTACGAAATTAACCTTGACGTTTGATCGCATTACTCCTTTTTTTTACAATTTGTGGTCTAAAAATATTAAGTAACAATGCAAATAGTGTTTTAAATGTTACAAGATTTTTTGTAAGTATGCAGAAATATTGTTTCATCTTCTAATAACAATATCTTGTAACTTTCGCAGTTGCAGTTATATTAACATTTTCAACAGTCAGACGACTCCTCTCCCTGTTCCTGTCATTGTAGGCCTATACAGGTCGTTCGGGATAAAGTGAGCACTAATAATTTGGACGACGTTATGCATAAACCAGCTATGCGCCAATCGATTGTGTTGCGTAATACAGATGAAAACGTTTTCAGTTTTAAAACTGTCTTACTGGTCCTGTAGCGTGTTCAAAATATTTCCTTTATAAGACTAAAAATAGGCCTACTTCTCGTAAGAACTGCTCGAAGCTAAGAATCTTTAAACACATTTTTATTTACAACTAATATTTGGCTCATAGCTGGTTGATGCATAACATCCATTTAACATTTGAAAAATAACACTAGGCACTACCGCATATAATTCAATGTAAACTATAGTGGACTTGCTGCATGTATGGTTGACAGCGAAATTACGCAATATAGTTCCGTGTAATATCCTATCTAAATACAACCGTACTAAAACTAAATCAACCGAAATCGACGTTTAAAATATTTTATATAATTAATAGACTATTTCTATAAAACTGTATCTATTCATACTGACAGCATACTTCAACTTACATGCGTAAACATCAAGTGATGTGTCCAGAGAGGATAGAAACTTCCCGGTGTCAGCAGTTATGTGTGGAAAGATACGAATAGGCTGCAAATAGATCTTTAGCAGAGCTTTTCTGAGAGCTCACTTTATACATGTTAAATATAGTTTTGCTAAAAGTTGTGGTACATAGCACATTTAATTTACCAACACTTTTGCGTAGTGAGTATTTGTTAGTTTTAGAAATCTTTGTTTCTAATTTAAGCTCCTTACAAAATATATTTTTTCACGTCAACTACAAAAAAAAAGTATAAAACTTAAAGTGGCATATTTCTTATTGTAATTAGGGAGATAGATTCTAGTAATGTACTGAAGTACCGTACATGAAATGAAATTTAAAAGTATTTTTTTCCGGGGATTGTGAAATAACTGTGGTTTAAATATTCGATATAAAATATTGTTTCCTTCCAGGCATCTACTGACAGGTGATATCAGTAGTATAACTACTTCAAGTGATTAAGTAAAGCTTTATATTTATTGTCTTCCTCACTGATTATGTCATGACAACACGTGTTCTGTAGAGAGAGTTCTGAATGTGTGTTTGCCCTTCTCAAATCCTGACAAAAGGCTCTCGAATGTAGCTGCAACTACCAATTTTGTTGTCAGGACACGTAACTTCATGCAAGTAACCACTCTAAAAGTAACCATGTTCAGTTTAACAAGTTTTCTGTCTACCGTGCACCAATGCTGTAAAAAGTCGGGCTTAAGAAATCGACTGCGTTCTTTCGTGACGTCTAGTCTAGGTGACGTCGTCGTTGTTATCCTGTCTTGCGTCCACTGACCAGTGGCGTGCGGTATTAGCAGCGACTATACGCTTTGAGCAGTTGTGTTGTTGCAGAGACCAAGGTGTATATATTATAAGTACCTTGCCTCTTGTACGCTACTGGCTGTGGAGTGTTCCTGACCATACTAGTCAAATGGTTCCTCAGACAACTCAGTGTTGTGTATAGTCACTGCTGGGCACCGCACACCTTGGAACACTCCACGCGACGCCACTGCTTGTGCCGAACATTATCTTCGTCTCAGTATTGTTTGTGCTGTCTTAATTGTGGTGTCCTGCGTTTTACAGATTATTTTGTTTTGTCTCCCGACTATTTTTGGTTTCATATTAAGATTTCTGGGACGACATGATACTGCAGTGGCATATTAGTACAGTCTGTTAAATAAAAAGTTTAAAAGCAGAGTAGTTTTCGGCAACACCGCTCTCTTAGTTTGGTACGCACCTGCAAGCCAGTTGATTTCCTCCAAGTTACGTAGAAGATCGGGCAAGATAAGGGAGATCTGAACAAAAAAGAGTGCAGTGCCTTCGTCGCGTCTGCGTACACACGGGCGGAACCGTTCCATTCTTTGTCCGCAGAAATTGCCGTTATTTGTGTCGATGAAAGCGGTCCACGAAATGTTACAGGACTTTCCCACTGCTCTGGTGGAGCAATAAGAGCACTTCGAAGAATATCTGAACAATGCCGCGTGTTACATTGATCTAGTAGGGTGACTTTGTTCACTCAAAAATGTTGGTATTAAGAGTTAGTAGACCTTAGCTCTTTTGTTTACGTCTGAGGCACGGAAACGGAGAAGGCGATAAGTCGAATATAACACGTCCGTCAAACACCTCATCGCCTCTAGGCGCGAAGGACTAAACTAGCGTGCAGCGTTTTCATTGAAATTGTTTTTCAATTGGACCTCAAGCGATGACCCTGTTATTTTATGTGTGGAAAGTATGTGGTAAAGTCCAATGCAGGTTTATATGATTTTGTTTTACAATTATGGCAGATATTTTCCCAGCTAAAGCAACGTGAAAAAGTCATTTTTAACACTTTTGTAAAGATTGGTATTCATGTTTTTAACTAGCAGACGACACTTTTAAAATCACAGGGACACAGTTTCAAGTGGGTCTTCTTTACGTAGATAAACCAATTGGAAACATTTTAATAGTTACACAAGACAAAACTACTTTCCCTAACACTCTACAGTTCGTCTCGCTCGCCAGATACACTAACTTATAAGTGTGTGTACTTGGCAGAAATGTATAATTTTATATCTACACAACATTTTGTTTATTTTACTTACATTACTTGTGGCTACATTTCCCACTTGTAAAAAATTGACAGCTCTCACAGTCTATCCATAACCGAATGCAAAGTTAAAATTTGCAAGTTACGGGAACATACAAATGACAAAATCCGACTAACTTCCTCGAACGAAATAAATTACACTGATATGAGATATTATTGGCCATATGCTTGAATATATAAAATCGCACAACGGAAATCCTTCTTATTAAACACAATTTGAAAATAAAGACAATTTTCTTAATTTATTGCAATTCTTAGAAAGTTCAAAAAATTGTGTTTTATGTTTTTAAATATTTTAGCATTTGCTCTATTATAGCTAGGGACTGGAACATTTCGAGAATTCAATGACCTGCAGGCTAGAATCCATTGTAGTATGCATACTCAAGCCACGGCTATTCGTAAACTAACTGCTACTCACTGAAACAGCAGACAATGAACGAATAGACGGGGCTTGAGTATGCATAGTAGGCCTACAATGAATTCTAGCCTAAAGGTAATTGAATTCGCGAAATTTTCCAGTCCATAATTATAGCTTGTATAATTTTAATTTTAATTATTTACTTGTAGTAAGTCTGTTGGTTTTCGTTATTTGTGTGTTCCTGTAACTTGCAAATTTTGACTTTGACGTACCACCATGGGAAGACTATGAAAGTTAAAACAAAAAGTTTCACAAGTTGAAAATGTAGGCACAATTTTATATCTACAAAACTAACGCTATGTCACACAAATATAAAATTACGCATTTTTACCACTTGAACGCACCTAATGTCGTTCAGTGAAGAAAGTTTCAAACGCTAACTAGATGATCGAACATGAATTTTACAAACACTTTCCTCCAGTTATCAATTTATTCGCCAACAGACTCAAAAATAAGGGCCAGATAACCACAGTTCACGGTACACTGAGAATAAGTTTTGTGCATTTTGAAGTAGACCTAAAAAGTTGACGAATAAATTTTCATAACTATTTTCAGTCAGGCACTGCAATAATAAAGTAGCAAATATTTAAAGTAGCACTGTAGTGTCCATTGATAGGCGTGATTGTTGCTGAAAAAAAAAATCAAACTCGGCACATTGTCAAATTTTACAAAATGTATATATTTTTACAAAAAAAAATTGACACTAGTAATACTTGTAAATTTTACAAGGAAAGAGGTAAAAAAAAAACGCTATTTTTTGTAAGTACACTGCAGTATTGGTATAGGCTGTTCATCATAAAAAGTGAGCACTGCTTAAAGTTATCTTTCAGCTTTTATGCATTCCTCTTTACTATTTTCAATATGAAAGCTGTCATTAAATTAAAAAATATGTGTAAACGTTTTCCCACACTGAAAACCTGTCACCTTTGGCCTCAATAATTTACATGTGTCTCGTATTATACACGTTGGGGAATGCTCAGTTTAGAGTGAACGTCCTATAACTAGAGACACTGGTAAATCGCGGGAAAAGTTGATTGTTTGCGAGGCTCCAACATACTATGTATAACACTGAGAGTTTTCCACGTATATTGGCTATTGTTTATATGAAGCGCTGTGTCCCTCTTCAACAGACACAATTAGAACCGTACAGTTTTAACACAGCACGTGCGTGATTTGTCAGAAAACTGTTTACACGTGTCACGATTGAGATACTACAGTCTATTGGAGTCTATGTTAAATATTTTCGCTATTTTCCAGTGTCTCTACCTATAACCAAATAAATATCAGCACCGTATATTTGAAGACGAATGCAAAACAAACACAAACAAATATGTAACGAAATGACGAAATTACAGCCTTGTGAAGACAACTGCAATTAGTTTCAAATGTTTTCGCCAAACAAACTGTTAATATCGAAGGCGGTGGCCAACTGTTGCGTTTCCATCGTCCGTACTAGTGTTTCTTGCGTACTTTACAAACGGGTACGTACCGAATGTATATGTTTTACTTTTGCATCTTGCGTTCATACAATGTTGCGTAGTTTACAAATCGTGCCAAAGTAGTCAATAAAAAGAAACTGAATTTGGCTTGTTGTAAATATAGTATAGTAATATAAAAATGTAAAGTATAATATTTCTATTCGTTCATCGAGGAACATGAAGCAAGAAAAATGTTGACTTGTGAGAGACAATCAATCCAACTGCTCGTCGCATCAAGGCTTATCTCGTGACATGAACGACCGGTTTGTTCGGAGTCGTCACATCATGAATAATACATGCGACTCCTAGAATCAGTTAGGGCAGCAAATGACAATCGCTTTACAGCGCAGGGCGGGCGAGCGTACTTGACATGTGGTCAGCTGCAGGAAGACATAATGATCACTTAACCTGGACGTCCGTTACGTGCTACGTGTGGGCTTACAAACATCACTAAAAAATACACCGTCCGCTTTCTAAACTCTATATTCTCCTCGCCTGAGGTTTTCTACGACGGCGGTAGATGTCGAAGGAATTGGTAAACTATACATGGTGCCGTGGCTTCTCCGGTTACCTGCTTGGAAGTCACGTGGTACAGCTCCAACTTCAGTCGTGAAGTGTTTGTGCGAGGATTTCAGAAGTCCACGCAAACTTTCAGAACGGCCGCTACAGAAGACATGTTTTATGTCATATGATAATAAATTAGGGCCATGAACTTTTCGCGAAAATAATTTTGCTCCAGTTTGTTTCAATGCCTTACATGCACACGTGCAGTTCTGCTTCACCTTGCAATTCTGCTACACATCGCCGAGCGGTGTGTAAAGCTTCGACCGTTACAATTTCATTTGAAAACATTATTGAACGTGCGTGAGTGATGTCCACTTAGGAATAACATTCATAGAACGATTCACATTGAGAGCAGTCGTACGATGCACAATATTCTAGGTAGGCGTTTTGCTCAGTTCTTTCGCAAAGTATTATTCTGCTTGATTTCGGGTGATTTTTGTAACAAAATTGGCGATACTTTGAGTACAAAAACCTGTAAATCTCACTCTAAAAATAGTTTGTAAATTTTCCACACGTGCGTATAGGAGAACTAAGAAAGTAGGTATGGTAGAACAGTTTCCCAGACATCCATGGTAGCAATCCTAAAACCTAATTATAAAACAGTCAAATGCATACTAAAGTTACCAGACTTTAATTGTAACATTTGTAAACGTTTGCATGTTTACAAGAAGGAAGTATGGTAACTGTCCCATACTGCGTCTGGGATAATAACTTCCTAAACATTTGAGGAAGTTTTTTTAACAGAGATTGCTACAAAAAATTTGGTATAGGTCGTTCGGGATAAAGTGAGCACTGAAGATTTAACCTTTGAAAAATAAAATCACTACACGTTACTGCTTATAATTTTACATTAACAGTAGTTACCTTATTCGTTATACGGTTGGCAGCGAATTGCCGAATGTACACTGTCATAGCCATCTTTAGTAGAAGGCCGCGGCCATAAATCTGGCAACACTGCCAAGAAGGGTCATTTTAACACTTTCTTTAGCTCTCCAACGGCAATGGTTGTCCCTGATTCGTCGGCATGTAGACAAAATAACGAATCAGGGACAACCAGAGTTAAAGAAGGTGTTAAATTGACCCTTCTTGGCAGTGTTGCCAGATTTAT
>PNEQ01043967.1:0-53971 GCA_003012365.1 Medauroidea extradentata
CCTATATAAACCCATGGTTTTTCCAGTCTCCTTATCAGTCACACTCGTGTTCCTGAACCCTGTGTGTCTACCTGATGACGGGAACAGTTTCTAGTTCCCGAAACGTCGTTCGTACTGACTGTTTGGAAAACTACTGTGTTTTATTTCGTCTCATCGTTTGTGTTGTTTGTTGTTTTTTCTGTATGTGTCCGACATCTTTTTGTTTTGTTTAGTCTCATCGTTGTGTCGTTTGCTGTAATTCTGTTTGTGTGTTTGTTCTGTCTCATCGTTGTGTCGCATGTCAACTTAGGTTTTTTATATATTTGTTATACCTTTTATTTTCTGTTTGTTCCTTGTTTTATCTGACCATATTCCAGTTTTGGAATTTCATGTTTTGTATCCTGATGACTAAAGCATACTCTGCTGTTTTCTTGTCTTATTTTTACTTTTAGTTTTCTTGTGACAGTCATTTATTTCGCAATGGAGTATGTCCATACAAACAAATTAAGTCAAGGAAGAACCTAACTTTGTCGGTCGAGTAGACGATAACTCTGTACAAGTTTAGTAAATATTGTGTAAAGAAGCAAGCACAAACTAACACTAAATACTCACTTTTTTAAAGTGAACAGTTGGTTATAATTAAGAGAACATGTACCATCGTAAAAGTTTGTTACTTCAGAGTAGCAAGAGGTTGTCGCGAATAGTAAAAGAAACGAGACACTTCGCTAAATAACCAGTAGCTGATGTGTACTGTAAACTAGGAAACTTTATCTCCGAGCAAACTTCAAATTAAAAGTTCAACATCAGAGGAGCAAAGACATGCACGGGTAAAATGTAAGTTTCGTGCATACATAAAATTTTCCTGGATAGCAGCGCAGTAAAATGGCTGCAGGACAGAAAGTTTGAAGACAAACAAACGAGGGCGAGGGCGGACTGAGATGAGAAGTGGTACTGAAGATGTCCCTACCATGTCAAGTTTAGTCGGTTAAATGGTGATCCATAGTCAAATCGGCCTGTTGTTAAGTCGTGACAATGTTGGGTGCTGTGCTCTAAGTCGCCGGGTGATGGAAACCACGTCGTCTTCCGATACTGACTAGAGGTGCATCCTCCGATGGTTCGCCAGTGCATTCCGCAGTATGGATATCAGGGGCCAAAACAACACCTAACCCTCAACCCAGAAAGGCAACTGTAAATTTTGACCTCCACAGCCGAGAATGGAACCCGGGATTCTTCATTCACCTGCAAGGAGCTCTTAACCACTGAACCAATTATTTTATTTTATAAGAATGTTACGCTCCTTGGTGACGTCTCAACACCGCCAACGAGCCAAACATCGCCCCCACTTTTTTTTAAATTTTATTACTAGACAATTCCACAGTTGTGACAGTTTTGTTGTCTTTGATACTTGTAATGACTCGGACAAACGCAAATGTTACCCCCGGCCAGACCTGGTATACGAACCCAGAACCACTCGCACTAAAGTCGGACGCTCAACCAACTGAGCTACGGGGGATCAGCCTTGCCATTGCTCGGTTAACGACAGACAGCACGTCGTGGGTCTCAAACCAGGACTATCCTGGTGAGTTGTTGACGGCTGGAAGGCTCGTAGAAGACAGATCCCCGCTGTAATCTAGGCTTCGGCGCAGTTGGCGAGAATCGCTGAGGCCCTTGTTAACAGCGACTGTCACCGCCTTTAGCGTTTCATCCACGGGACACTTTTGGAGTATTCATAACAGTATACGATGCTTTGCAGGAACTGTCGCTTTAGGCGAGAATTAAAACTTTAAAAACTTTGAGCTGAAGAGAATGCTTCACGCAAACCAAACATGTTCCTGAAGACATTTCATAAATAGTTTAGAAAATTTCTGTGTCCTTATCAGCTCTGGTTGAATTGGTTAAAAAAAATGGAGGAAGGTGGCAAGAACATCGTGCAAAAATAAACTATAGTAAATATTGACATGATATATTCAGAAGAAATCGTGTATATATGTTTAAATGATTCAGTTACGACCTGACACGATAACCATTGTCTTGGAAGTGAAGAGATTTTGGTCAGCACTCAACATCGAGGTCATTAGCGCTGGTTAGGGGTGACATGTGATGAGTATGGAGCATCGTCGGAATGAAGAGGTGTGGGAAACGGGAGACCATCGAGAAAACCCGCCGACCAGCGGCATCGTCCGGCACTATTCCCACATGCGAAAATTTTGGGAACAGGCCCCGTCGGGAATCGAACTCGGATCGCATAGGTAGGAGGCAAGTGATCTGACCAACTTTTTTTTAATGGTTTGGTGCAGCGGCGAGGCGGTAGCTTCCGCAACACACTATTGCACTGTGCATTCCCCATTTAACGTGTCTTATTTGAGTAACCCCGAGTAACTTTCGTAAGACAATTTTATAAGAGACAATTTACGAGACCATTTGGACAAACGCAAATTCACACCAGACGGACGTGGGCATCGAACCCAGAACCCCTCGCACCAAAGTCGGCCGTTCAGCAAACTGCGATACGATGGTTCGGCGCCACTCGGCTACCGCGGGCACTCAATTACTTGGAAACGGACTGAAATACACCAAACACTTGACTATTCTCGTGAACACTTATAAACATGTTTATGCTAAATGAACTTGAAGGTGATTTTAGCTGCGCGAATAAAATCGGAGGAATTATTCTCGTCTTCAGTGTAACAGCGGCTTATCTCACTGTGAAGTACAAGCCAGACGTACGTAAATATTTAGGCGTGTTGCTTGCTTGCTCTGGCTTTTTCAACTTAAAACCACGTATTTTTCAATGTTTTCAGATATTTGTTCAACTGTATCTTGCACTTTCTTGGCGCGTATGCTGAAAAATAGGCAATTCAAAATAAAGCTACTATTTCTGAAGATCACTTTGCAATGGGAATTACTAAAATATATATTCATTTATATTCAGGCCTAAGATGTTTGATTTTGAGTGTGTATTCCACTGTTCGTGCATAATACAGTGGCAGAAATAGGTGAAAATCCATGTACTTTCTGGCCAATTTTTTTTTTTTTTATCCGTTCCACGAAAATAATGACGGTAGCTTTTACATGTAGACCGAATTCATAATCATAAATATTTTTTCCCCATCAACCACTGTTGTGACTTCAACGATAATTTTTTATTTTTTTGCGTTTTGTGCAAATTTCAAATACACATTTTATTTACTGGCTACTTATTTCCTAGACTCTTTATTTTTTACCCGCTTGTAACTTACGTACGTCTATCGTACTTCGCATATTTGTTCAGGCTGTGCTTACGCGGTAAACGTGCTATTCACTTGTCTCGTCATATTTATTGTGTTGATAAAGTAAAGAGCGAGCATTCCTAATTCGGGATTAAATTTAGTGACACGTCGGTGTAAGGAATACGTAATGTAAGTATTCGCATGGAAAGTTCCACTATAAAGTTTAACGTAATTACTTCCAAGTCGTACAGATTTAATGGCAATGCACAGTAAAATAACACGATATTCATTGAAAATATTTTTCCCAATCTACTCAGCGAAACTGAATGATATTCAGAACGCTTCTTTCATTCGTATGCTCGCGGTAACCTCGTGACGTACATGCGAGAGATCGCGGGTTCGATTCCAACCAACTGCGTTTGGCGTTTCTTTATTTTTTTTTACAAAACAGTATTGGATTCCACTGTCAGCGCTATTCAGATGTTATTCGTTCAAAAAATCTTAATATATGGTTATGACATAGGTGAGGTTTCTTGCCTGGACAGATCATTATTTCTCCTATTTTAATTAAGTCACTCGCAGTATCAAGTGAGAAGAAATTTTTTTTAGTTCTTATTTTTTAGCGTATATAAAATAATGAGAATAATTTGGTTCCCGAATTATCTTTATTACCATTACTTAGTTTTTTTTTGTTGTTGTAGCTTCTTTGTTTTATTCGTATATGTTTCTAGTTTATATCCAGGACTCTTCCACGTTGCGTTGTGTAATTAAACGATTGCCTGCAAATAGTATCAAATTTATAAACTTTAATGGAAATTGACTTGCCTTCCAGAATCTCTTGCAATAGGTCTGCAATTCATTAATTCTGAATTACAGCATGACGAAAATAGCGTCGCGCTTTGATTAGTATTGATTTCACCCGCAGATCATTCAGTAAGCTCCCCGATAGAAGATTTATACACAACAACCGTTTACTCATTAGCCTAACTTAAACAGCCTTTAATGATTTATCAACAGTTTATCTTGTTGGAGTAATAGGCCGCAAACCCATATTAGAAGTGCTTGAGAATTTTCAGTTAGCATTAAAAGTGTACTTAAGAAATGTATTTAGTGTTACTTTGAAGTTCAATAATGCTCATAAGAAGTGAGCATAGTAATGGACGACTTGAAGTACACGCCCCCTGACGTCACACCGCAGGGGAAATACTGTGGGAAACAAAGCTTGTTTACAAACATGCTGATTTGTTAGTTAATAATTGCAGAAAGCAAAAATGTTGCGCATTCATAGATCTGCACGTAAGGGTAAAAAATATTAGTTTCAATTTCATGGTTAAGATACGCTATAAGATTAATGTTTACCTGAAAAAGCGGCAAACTCCAAAAAAATAATCAATATTCTTGACTTACATCTCATCCGGGACGTGTGAAGCCAAACAGCTAAATGAAGGTTATGTTCGGCTGCGGTATCCATGGAGATAGGAATTGTATCCCACACCTGACTGAAGCTCCGCCTCTTTACAATTCGTCCATTGAATTAAAAAAAATTCGCATCATGCGACAATAGCAAATTAAATGAATATGGTTTGTAACAGTTTTATACGAAACATTTAGTCAGCTTGTTGTAAAGGTATTTTAATAATGTGAGCCATATAACTCTTCTAACCACGTATCAGCGTACACTTCACCAAAATAGGTGTGATCTTTGAACGAATCTTCCAACGGATTCGTGTTATTAAAACATGTTGCAGTGTTACAGAAAAGAAAAAAAAAAGAAAAAAAAAGAAGGAAAGCCAGTATGTTGTCAACAGACATAAAACATACAGATAATTCTTAAAGGAAATAAGTAACATCCCAGAAGACAACACAAGGACAAATAAACAGATATGAACAACACACAATTATTTCCTTAGTGGAATATAGTCGACTGGAGAAACAAGAGAAAAAAACAACAACAAGAGACATACGAAAAAATAAATAAAAACCAGCAAGAATGGGGTGTGTGAAAAAGGCACCAAATTGACGAACAGCGACAACACAAATAACGAGAAGACAACAGATGCTAGGTTTCGGGAACTGGTTATCTGTTCCCGTCTTCAAGCACATGTATAGACTGAGGAAGTCCAGCAGACTGACTGTAGTCTTGAGAAGCCTACTATTTTTTCGTCTGTTTTCTGTCTTGTCTGTGTTCGCATCCATTCGTGTCTCTCGTTGTTTGTGTTGTCGTCGTTCGTCGATTTGGTGCCTTTTTCTCACACCCCATTCTTGCTGGTTTTTATTGTTATTTCTTCTGTCTCTTTTTTTGTGGCGCGTTCCTCCAGACGACTATATTCCACTTAGGAATTAATTTAGTGTTGTTTATATCGTTTTTTTATGTCCTTGTGTCGTATTCTGGGATACGATTAAATTGCTTTGAGAAATTACCTATATGTTTTATGTCTGTTGATTACAGCTTACTGGCCTTTCTGCCTTTGTTTTGTTTTATTGCGGGCTTTTCTGCAGTACGGCAACATTCGCCTGCTTTGACGTATGTCAAAAACAGTTACGTTAGTAACGAAAATAGATAATATGACAGCGGGAACTTAATTTTATCTGTGACCTCTTATGAAATACTAATGTAAGGCCGCGGATACACGGCGGCTTGAAGTAGATAACCGAAAGAGGTTTAGTTAGCAATTTTTAAACACGTTCAGTGTAAAGCTGCCGAAGTGAACACGTTCGCGTGGTTACACGGTACTCGATTGTCGCAGTCAAAATCGATTGTGTTTTGTTACGACAGTTTATTGTTTTGAGGTTGAGTTTGGTTTAACCGTTTAACCTATGTACAAAAGGTAAACAGAGGAAAGTAGCTAGAGACACGTCAAATTTACGTTATATTTTTTTTAACTCGCTTATTTACATATTAAAAGTTGTGTCGGTCGCGATAAACATAACCTTTTGAAAGCTCCACTTACCCCGTCCCAAAGCTTGTAACACACTCATATGTTGGTGCAATGTGTTATGTAGTGACCAAAATTCTTCGTGACACAAATCATTTAAACCAACATTACACTTCGTGGAACGTGGCAAGGATTTTCGAAAAGTTACTTTTACCGAGAACGACCACGGGACTGCTTCATGCATACAAGAGTACTGGAAATTGCATACGTTATTTTTCCGTTGCAAATATGTATATTGAAGGGCTCATATTTTAATATTAAACTTTTTTTACTAATAAGTAGCCAGCAAAAGTTCCGAGGCCCGAGTAACCGCGGCCTAAGACATGCTTTTCCCGGGTGCAATGAGTTTGTAGTTGACCTCAAGGTGAAGACGGTCGCCAGCAGAGCGCCTCGTGCTTGAGGCGATGATGCACGTGTTGTTCGAGCGAGATTCATCCTTATTGCTCGCGTGCTTCCAGGTCCCAACATCGCTCGTTGTAGTCCAACATAACACAAATTATATCTGCAATTATATGATATTATTGCAAGTATCGAATACTGAAGCCTAGTTTACACCAACGATAACATTGCTAATATCACGAGATTCTAACAAAGTTATTTACAATGTTGTAAAAATGCTTGAAAATTGTCGACATCGTCATGTTATCGACATTGTTGCCAACGTTAAGTTACTAAATTTGTTAATATTTATAAAAATATTACTAACAAAAATATTACTAACATTTGTTACCAACATTTTGTAGAAAACATTTTTTAGCAACAAAAGTTATGATTTATGGAAACTTGTTAATAACTTTGTCACCAACACTGTTGATAACATTATTTTCCGGACCATTCTAGGGCGGTCTATATCAAAGGATGTTGGTAACAAACGTTACCAGCAATTTTATCAGCAATGAGTACGCATTTTTGTCATCAAGATTGCTATTAACATCCTTTCATCATTCTTACAACTTTGTTAGTAACATTGGTGTTTTCAGCTATGTTAACCGCACATTTGCTATTAACATTGCTACAAAATAGTGTTTCATAGATTACAATTTGTTGATAACATTTTTGTAATTAACATTGCTACTGTTATTTTTCGGTGTAAGCTGGAATTAAAGGAATAAACTGCAGATTTGATTGTGTACTTTCATCATTGACTACCAGATGACAGTGCGCTGAAGTCCTAAAATTTGTATTTTTTTTTAGCCATTTTTGTATATATTTTTTTATCTCTTTAATCCTATAGGACCAAAGTAAAACATGCCATCCATAGATAATAACTTTTTATCTTTAGTGAAACATACCAGAGTAGTTATTTATAGACACTGGTATTCGTGCAAACACTGATTATACAGAAAAAATCTTGCTAGATACTACTCTTAAAAAAGTTAAATAACGATAAAAAAAACAGAAGATGGACATCATTAGAAACGGGAGAAACATATATATTTACGTATTGAGTAAGAGCTCTGAAATGACCGTCAAGAGAAATTTGATTGTGGTGTTTCTATATACACTTGGATAAATATATGTTTTATGTAAAGAATACTATAAAACGTAACATTTTATAGAAGCGTGTAGCTAATCGAAATGTGACACAATTTAATTTTAAAAAGTAGATTTACAACTTTGAACGCTAATTGTATGTTCTGGGAGACCTAACAATGCCGATTTATCAAACGCACATACGAAGACATGTAATATGACAACCGTACTTCTTTATCACTGGATTATTATTTTTACTCAAAACACTCGTTCGCATTAGTGGGATTTCATGTTATTATATCGCCTAGCCGGCCAGACGAGAGGGGTTTGGGCAGCAATTAAGAAAGCGTTGGGAACACAAGGAAGACAGAAACTCACCCCATCCCTCTCCGTAGAGCCGTTATACGAGGTCTGTCGCACTCCAACAGTCGTCCGATCAACAGTAGTCCAGCTCTCCGGGGCTGTAGAGTTGAGTTCCTTCAGGGGCGTGCTCGTTCGCCGATGCCATCTACTACATCAGTCCAGCTTCGGTAATGTCATCAGATCTAATTAGGTGGCAGCAACCATGTGATGTTCCTCCACTTAAAGAGTGCGTGGTAGATAAACAAGCGCTGAAAACATCAATTGATTTCTACGCTTTATTCGAAGCCAATACGGATAAAATACTCAATGACAATCCTAGATAATGGTATTTGCCAACTTTATGAGTAAATATTTATCCAGAATCACTAATTCGTTACGCGTGATCTCTTGCGCCGCAGTTAAATGCACGAGGTTCCGGCGTCAGAGATTGTGCTTCAGAAGTTCGTAACACCGGAAACAATTTTGTTTAAAACGCTGGCTAAAACTATTGTCTAAGATCGCTATTGTTTCGTATTAGCAAATTGGCTTCAAAAAACCTACAGTTATAGATTAATGCTTTTAGCGTTGAACTATGAACCACGCCGTCTTAATCAATGTGTTTATAATCCGCGTAATAATACTCTCGCCTCTTTTGTTTTTATAACACAATGTTACAGTCTCGTCTTCTATGCACATGTCCCTGTAGTAGATTAAGAAGCCATTAATCTGTATCTTTATTAGTCCTCTAACCCTTAATAACTTCCTTAATAAATTCGCAGTGTAGCAACCATCTGAGCGAACCTTCCTTAAAAATAACTTTGTAATGATGTGTATGTGACTTCATTGGTCGTGTGGCGTTAGGAATGTTCTATGATTATAAGACTGGCGTTAACGTGGCACTAATATATTCCCTCTATAACTGACTTAATAATTCGGCATAAAAGCAGTGGAAAAGTTTACGACGGTTGAACTTTAAGAGAGATGCGGCCTAATTAGCACAGTCCTTTTATAATTACCGCATCAAAAGACCGAGAGTTAATTTATTAACATTCTGCAGCCTCCACAAAAAAAATTGGTCGTTAACAAGTAAGATAAAAGATTTCCATTCTTCAATTGTCTGTGTTTAAGATGCAAACAAATTACCAGTGTGCGTACGGACGGGTGCCCGAAAATATGCTGTACTAACAAACTTTCCCAAAGTCCTTATTCATAAATAAAACCAGTTTAATTCGGTCCTTTCCGTGTTACAGAAGTCTACGGGAGAAGTTATAATACAATAGTTATATAACTGGCTACGGGGTTGGTAGCGATCAAAATCTATTCTAATCACTTTATATATATATATATATATATATATATATATATATATATATATATATATATATTATATACACACACACACACACACATACACCAAACCTTTGTTTGAATAGCGGCACAGGAATGTGTATTTCAGATAACACAACATTCTATGTTACACGCAGATAATACGAATGTACTATCAAACTAACCTATAGAGTCAGGTATTGTATTACTTACCATGAAGGCCTAGTAAAATTGTTTTAATTTTCACAATTCTCTAAACATCCAAATATCTTCTGGAAGTTCCCTTTTCTTTATTCGTTATGAATAACCTCAATCTTCTCTGATTTATAATTATTACGGATAGGTAGACTAACAGTAACATTTTGTCATAGGCGTGTCATTATGCACAAACAATTAGATAGTTATTTTCTGATATATATTTATATAATCAGAAATAACAACTACAAATTAAACATGGCAAAATAATATAATGACAAACAAATTTTATTTCGAGCGTTCTTTATTCTGAAGCAACGGATTAGTGAAAAATACGTTTATTTTATTGATAATCGGTATTAGCGTCTGCGTTGGGCACGTAGAAATTGTGATGGGCGCTAAAGTCAGTGACGTTTCGCTTATTAAATAACCGTTTTCGTTGAGAAGCGTAACAAAGTATATTTTTGTACAAACGTCTGACGGCGAGTGTTTAGGGGTATTGTTTCTATGAAAAATAAATACGCGGAACGTAAGTGCAGTGGTTTCGTAGAGATCGAGAAACTGCGATAAGTTAATCTTTGTTCCTATAATTTTATGGCACTACTCTGTAATAAAATTCCAATTAATGTCTTATATATATTTATTATAACCGAACATATAATATGAAGTACCGCAGTCTGAGAAAAGGACAATTTTTTTTGGCAAGGTAAGGTAAGTAGGCGTAATTCTCGTCGACAACGAGGTCATTGGAGAAGGTGGCATACAACTTAGTACGATGACAGGAGCTGGAAGAGAAATCGGCCATGGCGTTTGTTAGCGAGCCATCCCAACATTCGCTTGGAGCGATATCGGGAAAACATGGAAAACCGAAATCAGGATGGCAGAAGACTGGGGTCGAACCCTTATCCTCCCGAATGCGAGTCCAACGTGGAACCGTTTTGCTACCTCACTTGGTGAATGGTAATAGTATTTCCACGTTATAGCCTTTGTTTGAAATACGCCATTCCGTCACAGTCTTGATACGCGTTTTCTTAAGGGTGCTGCCAACGTGAGATATGTGGCGTGACCAAGGACAGGTACACTCTCAACTGGAAACTGAGATTATTCACAGTTATCCAGTGATTTTACGCTAATTCAAACTGTTAAAACTGCTCTATCGGGATTAAGTGGATAACTACATGTTGTATTAGCGAAATAAACTGACAGAATCAGAGATTTCCACTAATAAAAGAACTAGCGATAAATGTTTTCCCGCAGATGTTCAAAAAGGCGCAATTTTACATTGAAGGTAATTTTGATTTTTTTTAATATTACACCAAAAAAAAGTGGGACTACTTTTCAATTCACAAGCAAATGAGCAAAGTTATTTAATTGGTTTACATTAAATTGTAAGCAAAGCAATACTAGACTCCCGGACATTGGCTAAGCCAAAAACTTCTTTCTTTAAGTTGTTGCAAAAAATTAAGTTAATGCAAGATGGCGGCAGTCTGTCACTGTTTTAAGCCGAAGATCCAACGCACTGCATCACGTGAAGAAGGCCATCTTTGGTAAAATGGGTGGTACTTACTTCTTTTTCGGCATCCTCGTGAAATTGTGTCAGTGACATCAACGCCGAACAAAATGTCTGTAAAAGCCGTCGCCGTGTGATGGTTGCTATGGGAAGGGTATGCGAGGAAGTGAATGTGGGCGAGGGTATTGGGGGCTAGAAGAGTTCTCCTCCTAAGCCCTTGCAGTAATATTTACACTTACAGTTACGTCCTCCGTCTCTCTCGCCTGCCGCCATCTTCGTCGCTATCAAATCGTCTCCATATCGCCCGCGGCTCTCTATAATGTTCCCAGCCCTTCCTCCCTGCACCCCGTCCCCTGAAGAGTCGTAGTGGCAGCCGAATGGCGTGAGCTCTGGAAATCCTTGTCCCCGCCTACCAGCCGGCAACTCTTATCTCCTCTTGTATTCCCGAACCCTTTACTATCCCCTGCTCTCAATATTCGATATTCGATTTGGTTGATGGCTGCTTTCACCTACCGCTGGGATCTTTCGATGTGCTCACGCGAAAAGCCCTTCTGCGGCGGGGAATAACGCCCTTATGGTACACCGTCATGCTGCCTATGATACGTATTGTGACATGCACGTTACTGATCAAGGTAAAAATCTGAATGATCGTGAAGCCGCGATGGCAGAGTGATCAGATCAATTGCCTCCTACCAAGACGATCCGGATTCGATAATCGATCCCCGGATTTTCGCATGAGGGGATAGTGACAGACGATGCCGCTGTTCGGCGGGTTTTCTCGGGGATCGTCTGTTTCCCTCGTCCATCATTCCGACGCTGCTCCATACTCACCTCATCTCACCCCCTCCCCCACTGCGCTAAAGACCAAGACGTTAATCGTTGGCCGAAAATTTCTTCACTTTAAATAGTCACGTGTCCCGATTTAGCGTATTCCAAGCTGTTGACGTATTTGAGGATTTAGAAATGATTTCGAAAGAAAAACACCTTCGTCAAGTACGAAATTACGAACTGCATTCGTATTATAATGAGTAACCAGTTTCTAAAGTGTTAAATTACTGAGCTGTTTACGGACCCTGTGAAACGGGTAATAACTGTGACCACGTCGGTCATGTGTAGTTTTCTTATGTCGTACCCAATGTGACATTATTAGTTTCATAACTTTTAATATTGTCGCGGGAAGTGACGCAGAGAGCAGAAATTAGGATACATCAATAATTGGCATGTTGGCTGACGTATCCCCAAAAAAGAGGAGACAATCTCGCTTAAAAATGAATGTATATGTATCCACACACCTCGGAGGCATAAGACGCTATGTCCAGTTTTTTTCTCAAAATGCACTTTTCAACATAAACATTAACACCGGTTTAAGTACTTCCTAGTGGCATATAACACAATGTTCGTATTGTGTCAAAAAAACCTGGGTGTTAAACAGCTGAATTTACTAGTGAATCTCACACACTCTTCAAACTGCTCTTCTGAAAAATATGATTTTTGTGACATAGTGTCTTATGCCTCCGAGGTACAGATTTATATGTATATAAATATATATATATATATATATATAAAATTGTGGTACCTATTAATGTATGGGATCGATGAACTCCCGACACCGTTTGATCAATTACCATGAAACTTGTCACATAAGTATTTATTAATGGAGGAGGTTTCCGTGTTATCCATTTTACTCAAACTCTCTAATTTGCCTCTTAAATGGCGCTGAAATGTGTCAATTTCTATACGTAGCTTTCTCTTATAGCTAGAGGTGGTGATGTATCGTGGAAAAACTGGATTATTGCTGGATTTAAACGAACGTTTAACTTAGCAGAGCAATGTGTGCTGTTTTCTGTTAATAAACCATAAACTTAATGTCAAATGATGACCAGAACATAATGGTCGGGCCGCTATGCCTGAATGATTCTCCTGAGATTTCCAGAAATTCAAAACGTATAAAAGTAAATAATTAAACTAATGTGGCTCAACAATACGACACTAGACAGTTAATACTCATTACAAGGATAAATTTGCTGTAAACGGTAATTAGTATATCATTGCATGATTTTCGATTACGTTTTGAGTGGAATTCACCATTAAAAAAGAAACCCGGCAGACTTATTTAATTTTCTTCTCTGGTTTAACTGACACTCAAGATTTCTACTCAAGCAAGTAGATGGTAGATCCACAAGAACGTGACTTCAACATCCATATAACTGGAACTATTAATTGTAATTATACTCGTGTACATTTTTTAATGAAACAATGTCAGCGATGTCGTGAACTAGGTAACCATTTCAGCACCACATCTTCCATCACAGCGATTCGGATTCGATTCCCACTGGCGTCACTTTCGATTTGTGCATGTAGGATGGTGTAGGATGACGTCATTGGCGGACTAGTTTAGCTGAGTGCTTCCTTTGACGTAGTGTTCCGCTTATGTTGACATCGCTGTTGAGAGTGACCAAATACTTCCGAGTCATATTTAGCACCTACATAAAACACCCCTAGTTTTAATTATGTTGTAATTTGTATTAATGAAGGGAGTATATTTTGGTCTTCAGCGCAGGTGAGGGGCGACATTGGATCAGCGTCGGAATCAGGTGCTCGGTGTAAACGGGAGATCCCCGAGAATACCCACCAACCAGCGACTTCATCCGGCACGATAGCCACATGCGGAGACCGACCCGGTCGAGAATCGAACGCGGATCGCCTTTGTGCGAGGCGAGATCTCTAGCCACTGCGCCAAAGACGGTCCCTGTGTAGTAATGAATATTTACCGTTATACGAGGAGATTGAGTGAATAGCAACGTCAGTGAACGGTGAACTAGCCTTAGGCATACTAAAACCCATATCATTTGTCATGCAGAATCATGGCAAGAGTATTAGGTTATCTTTCCTGAATTCTCTTGCAATGATTCTGCATGACAAGTTAAAGAAAAATTCCGTTATTATTTACGTCAAGCAGGTTTGAGAATATATCAAATGCTTTACCGAAGAGAAAATTTTGCTAATATAATTTGAATAAATGTCATGGCTTAAAAACAGAAAACACAATAAAATTGTCTAACACTCCCTCTTAAGGGTATTGATTCCATAAGAACGGTTTGTCAACAAACTGTTTTGTGAGAACTTGAAGTAGTTTTTGAATAAATAATTTTTCCCTCGACACTATGCAACTGTGAAAGGTGACTCAGCTATAGCACCCTGGCAAAACTTTTTTCTCTACGTCGAAATTTATGTTAGTGCCGCACGACGTGCAGGGCACATGCAATATTTAGAACAGCAAGGAGCCATTTTGCTGTGAATTAACATAACTGGTAATTACAAACATTTAATAACACAATTCCTTGTTCAAACTTCAAATATATATTAACGCTACACTTTTAATTTGATTGAAAACTGCCGCAAATTATATGCCCAGACATATAATTAACATGCACTTGAAGTAGCAAAGCCTGATAGTTCAATAATACAGATGAAAAAAAAAATCAGTATTTTTTTTTTGCAAACAGTGCTCACGCTATAAAACCGGGTTTCAATATAATACCTACATGTAAAGAGTCACGTTAAAAACTATTCACGGAAGCTTTTCCTGTCGATTAGTAACTTTTCTTCTCGTACTGATATAAATAGAGGTGCAATTTATATAATCTTGGTATGGAATTTATCGAGCAATACACGTTGCTTCAAAGATTGACCGTAAATTATATTTGTCAACATCAACCCTTGTCGTACAGTCCTTAAAATGTTCTCACTTAAACGTGAACAGCCAATGAGCCGATAGGAATATATGGCTGGTTAACTTTAAACTGACCACTTACCAACTAGGGGTTATGCAAGTAAAGTTTTGAGAGTTGTGAAATGTTTTCGCTAGTTTTTAGTCACACGGAATTTTTTGTTTTTAAAATTTTAAAGATGGCGGCATAATAGTTCGCAGAAAATAGTAATCCGCGCTCAGTTCATCCTGAACAGACTATACACACCCTGGGTTAACAGACGATCATCTATGAAGGGTTGCCAGTGACCCACTTGTGGCAGAACACGCAAGTTCCAGGTGTCGTCGGCGACGCAAGGACGTCGATACTTTCCCCCGTCGCGTCAGAGGGCGGATCGCTGACGGCGAGGGTGTGAAAAAGGGGTTGAAAAATAGAAGGGGGCATCGAAAATGCTCGTATCTTTTCCTCTAGATCGCCGTACATTACCCTGCCGCGGTGACTTCTCTATTTCCGGGCAGGCTCCATGTCGGCGGTTAAGTTGATGCGCGTCTGAACCACCCCCTCCCCCCACGCCAAACACCAACCCTTGCACCCGCAAACCAACCGTCTCTTTTTCGAACATTCTCCGTCCAGCCCGACCCCTTTTATCGGCGCGTTACGAGCTGTACCCCTACCCACCCCTGGAGATATCGGCCAGTCGAGGGCAGGCCCGAAGCTCGGCGATCTAAATTGGATCGCCTCCCCTTCTCCCCCGACGATCCGCTGCCTACCCTCAGATGCGATGAATCAGGCGCGAAATCGTCCCTCCTCTTCCCGCCGAAGCACCATTCCTCTCCCGCGGCAAGTCCCTTTCAGGGAGTGTTTCAGTAGGAAGTGGGACACTCCGATGACGAACCAACACCCCTCCCCCCAACCTACTTCCCCGCACACTAGGTCGGTTCCCAGCTGAACCAACTGCGAGGACGTTTATCTAGGAGAGTTACGGGTGTCCTTCCGGGGGTGCAGCGATGGCTGCATGCCACGCAGGGGCTAGTGCGGTGCTGTGCTGCGGGTTGCCGAGACACAGGAGATTCTACCGAGTCGAGCACAGAATATACTGGAGTGCAGAACCAGAGTTTGTCAGCTAACTCATCTCGTATTGCTTAAGTGTTACCCTCGGATGAGCATTATATGTGATGAGGCCTTCAGGCTGTTAATTTTTTAGATTTAATTTCTTTAGTGATGATATAGGCTACATTAAGGAATTATTCAACGGTATACAGAGAAACGCCACGAGAAGGAAAGCTTTAACAATGTAATAACTTAAAAAAAAATTCCGAAAATTACGGATGTTTAAGATAAGTCGTTAGTAAGTTTTTGTCTCTGAAATCAGTGTTGGCTCGTAAGTAACTGCTCTGGGAATAAGTCTTATTTTTCTCAGGAAAGGTAAAAGAAACACTATCAACTACAGACGCCACGCTTGACTCTATCGCTGCAGCTTAATTTGTAGTATGAAAGAAACGATGGATCCTAGATATTTTACCACAAGAGCGCCGTTATTTTTAGACAGGTAACATTACTCAATAAACCATTTTCAAATGTTCGAAGACCCTGACGATGGAAAAAAAACTGTATGAAATTAGAAGGTATCCATCCCTGCTATTTTCATAAGGGTGCAAGGTATCAAGCAACATTTGCTGTTGGGTTGAAGATCCTAATATAATTAAGTAATGCTGAAAATATTGTTCATTACATAGATTATTTTCCAATATTTCGGAAAAATATGGTTTTTCAATTTCATATTTAGGTGCTCAATACTTCCTAATTGTTAGATGTTGATGAAAAGCGCAAAAAATGTTTTCGTCTTATTCTTTCATGAGGAACACATGTATATTTAAATAGCCGCGGCCGCGTTTCCCCTCGTGGAATTTTTGAAGGTAAAACTATAATAGCTTTTCGTGTTGTTATATTAGAAAACACATTTTACGACTTTTCACCTCCCGAAGCATAACGGTACCTCTCCAAGTGTATGATATATCTGGAAAATACATTTTAATCCCAGTTCATTCCTTAGTTGGTGTCTACGCCGCAAAGGGAAGTCAACTTTTATTTTTCGTAATTCAAACAAAATTTTCTCTTCTGCCAGCTGAGACAAATTACGAGAGTACATAATCTCACAACAGTTTTCCATTGCCTTACTTTACATGGGATTCGAATCGAAAACCTCCTAGTAGTGTTTCAAACAACTACGCTGAGATAGGAAATCAAAATTCTTAAGAAATTAAACGTGTGTATTCAGGTGCCGTGCCCAGAGGTCGTATCAATAGGACGGCGGAAAGTAGTAACTTCTACATTATTTCTCCGTGATCATACCCGCTTTTCAGGATTTCTGTAATATTTTACGTCTCTCCGCTCTTTAATTGTGGAATAACGAAAATTCACGAAACAGCTCTTTAGGAATTTACGTAAGCTTCATTCCTATTTCAAAATCATCTCGATGTCTCAACAGGCTTGAGAGGTACGAAGGATTAATTGAAATCACGTTACATTTTTTTAATGCCCTCGGAGGTGGAATTAAAAAAAATCCTGTAACAACATTTAAGGATATGCGTAAACTTCATTCTAAACCAAAAACCACCTCAATACTTCAACGGGTTTAAAAGTTACCGGGGATTATTTGAAAACATACAGCTTTTCATTTCCTTAAATTTTGAGTTTCGAAAAATTAAAACATTCAGTTGCGTATTTGGAAGCTTCATTTTGAAGAAAAACTTCTTCGATATCTCAACAGGTTCAAGCGCTATCGAGATTTCATTGCAGATACATTTCGCCTTTTAACCTCCTTATTTTCGAATTTCGAGAAAAGCCTTCATAGTGGGTGCTTAAGGCGTGAGTTGAAGCCATCTTCAAAGTTTAATGTATCTAGGTCCAGCGGTTTGGTCTGTGCGTTGATGAGTGGCTGAGTATGTGAGTGAGTAATTAAGTGGGGCACTTCTTTGATATGGCGTCGGTTAAGTGTTGATGTCCTGTATCAGCTTAAAAACAAAGGAAATTAATTCAATCGTAACACATCGTTAAATCAGATATAATGTATTCATTACGAGAACATGTTTCTTAGTTTAAAATTAATCTCCCGATCTAGTAAAACCTACAAGACCATATAATAATTTTCATCCTTATACTCGTTTTACAGTAACCGTGAATTATTTCCTTATCACTGCTGTAAATTTATGAAAATTCTAATACGTGGTCTTTATTCTCAAACACGACTATATACAGATTTTTTGTGATAAATCCAAGTTATTATTTACATAATATTCGAAAATTGGGTTAGGTCTTTGAAAAGTGCAGAAACTGATTATATATATGCGTGTATACACACACACGGTGTATTTTTGATATACATCTACAAACTTCGGAGATAAGATCCTTACACAAAAACCACAAAAATGTTCATATAAACATATGCACGAAAACAACTAGTTTTTGAGCTATTAATAAAAGTGTTTGCAAGGTAATTATTTTCGTAAAAATTCATTGAATAATGATATTTATTGCAGATGCCCTAATTTCTATTAGTTTAGTATTGGTAAAAGTGTCATAAACTGAGAAATTTACAGTGAATGTTGGAAATCACATCCTCTTGCTTCCACACACAGATGCACACGTCGGATCATACACTGTCGCACACATTCGAACCCACTGGTATCTTACAGTTGCACAGGTGTCCATGGTTGCATCTACAAAACAACATTATTCAAATGTCACGAACAGAAAATTCACAAATATAAACAAGTTTTCTTAGGTAACATATCGCCATAGAAGATACAAATGAGTATATGGCACGTTCACCGATGCTCAGAGGATAGGGCATCTGGAATCAATAGCATTATTCAATGACTGTTTACAGGAGAAATGTACGACTTGATGTACACGCCCTCTGACGTCACACTGCAGGGGGAGAGTACTGTGGGAAACAAAGCTTGTTTACAAAAATGCTGATTTGTTAGTTTATGATGGCAGATATCAAAAATGTTGTACACGTAAGTATAAAAATTATTAGTTTAATTTCATGGTTATGATACACAAATGCACAAGATCAATGTTTACCTGAAAAAGCGGCAATTTCCAATAAATGATAAAATTTCTTTACATGCATCTCATCCTGGACATGTGAAGCCAAACGCCTGCATGAAGGTTATGTTCGATTGTGGTATCCATGGAGGTAGGAGTTGTATCCCGCATCAGACTAAACCTCTGCCTTATCACAGAATAAACAACGTTAACAGAAGCGACAAGGAAAGCTTATTCAATGTTATCGTACCAGCTCTCGGGGCGTACAGGAATATAAATAATACCACGTGGATAAGAGACATTGATTTATGTAACCACCTGTAGTGCTTTAGACACTGTGATTAGTTTATATATTAGCTTAATATTTATAAAATAGTAAACATGACGATTCGAGGCTCAACGTCAGATAATAACTAACTCTATTAGAAGTGACATAAAGAAGCTTTTTAACCATTGTTATGGTACCAGTTCTTGGGACGTACAGGAATGTAAACAAAGTCATATGGAGATTGAGACAGTGATTTAAACAACTGCTTATATTTCACGAAATACTGTTATTTGTTAGTACCTAATTTACATATTTATAAATGGTAAATGTGACGTTATTAACGTATTTATTTGCTCACAAATAATAAAATTAAGCCTATTTAACTTTTGCGAACTACGACGTCATGGCAATCCAAAGAGAAAACGAGTACGATAAAAATTATGTCTTGTCGCTTCTGTTACTACATATTTATTCTGTGACCTCATTTCAAGTCATCCATTACCTTGCAACACATTGAACTAAACTTTTATTAATAACTCCCATAGAGGTAATATATAGTAGAGGGAACATGACGTCATAAATGTGTGTCCAGCATGGTCTCGAGAGTTTGGTGTCGTTTATTTATGTTTTTTCGGCGTAAAAATGCAGTCGTGTTGTTTGAAACTCATGGCGTACCTTAGAGAATATATATTTATTCATGTGGTGTAACCAAGATCTCTGTTCAAAACGTTACAGTAAGTATGTAGCTAATATTTACTTTTTACTAAAAGCAGCTGGGTTAAGGAAAACAGTAACGTGGCAAACATTGTTTACATTTGTCGTTCTGACATTTCTACGCAATTATACTATGCGATAATACGGTAGTATGCCCTCTTTAGTTCATAAATTCATAAGGTACCAAAATAACCCAACATAGTTGTGATTAGTAAGCAATTATTATCTTGGCTCTCAATGTTATTGCAAATCTCCCGCGCATATTTCACTAAAGTCACGTGACACATGTTGAACACACAATTTTGTACGCAGCTGTATAGAGGATACTCCCTCTACCCTATATTTACTCTAAGATAACTCCAAAACTAATGGTTTTCAGACATACGTTTATGTGAACTTTTTTCTTGTTCTGGTGTATGGAACCTACCCCGAAGTTGGTAAAAGTATTTCAGAAACAACCTTTATGTATATACACGCATCTGAGCTTCGTTTCTAGAAGAAATTCTCTTGGATATATCACCTTTAATGCACGCTGTCGTAATCAAAAACCCGCAATCTCTCTTCCAAACACTCCTGGCAATCGTCTGAGTGAAAGCTATGAAGACGTGTTAGTGATTGGATGAGCTGCACAGAAAGAAAGAAAAAAAAATGCGGACGTCATTGGAAAATAATTGACCACTTCAACGATGTTTTCAGGCAATATTTCACTAACCCTGGTGGAAATTCTAGAGCCACGGGGGTAACTGGGGTGCAGAGAGGCCCACGTCGAGACCGACAGACACGAGGAAGGGTAATCACTTAGAGCGAGGCGGAGGCCACCCGGGACAGACGTCCAACCGGCGTGTAGGCCACGTGAAGGTTAACGTCGTACGTAATCTACAACCACGTCACAAGGTGATGGATGGCTGGACTTTTTCCCAGCCGACCGGTACGTTTTTTAAACCCGCCGTGCGAACGACAGACGCCCTCGGCACGAAGCTGTTACAGGTTGTACTAGAGCAGATGAGCGAGTGAAGAGGTTCCGAAAGAGGTTATGTTAGGTAACCTTTCTAGGGTTAGGTACGCTGTTCAAGCTAAAATTAGCACTTGTAAAGCTCTGGCCTTTCATTAATTTCAAACAGTTGCAAATAACTCGAATATTTTTTAAACCAAGTGCTTTGAAAAAAATTTGAGACGAGATTGCCAGGGCGTTTTTTTTAATAATGTACCTTTTACTAGCAAAAAATTATTTTGCTTCATTTAGGCTTATTTTGACAACAAAGTATGTGATATTTCAGGGGAAAAATTCTAAAAATCCGTTTGGTGTATTACATTGATTTTTCGGGTTATTATTCTTTTCGTGAAGGTCATACAAAGTGATCAATTTATCGTGAATAACCAATATGTTTGCTAAGTCACGTGATCATATTTGTCTGAATACAAGGTTGTGTATTGAAGCCTACGATCAAAATAGTTCTGCATTTACTGCCTTGGGTGGTTGGTTTTCGTATTCTGTGTCGGTAATTCGGCACATGTTACGGGTTTGTAATGCTCTTGAATCTTCTAGAATTGTCGTGTTGTCTTGATTGAGTATTTTTGAATTACGGTGTTTGAGGTTTTTTTATTTTTGTTGTTAGCCGTGAGCGTATTTAGCTACTAATCATAAAAAAAAAAAACTCGCAAGAAATTTAGGGTTCCGTGACGAGCTATTCTCGGATGTGTAAACGCCTCAAGATGCAATTTTGGCCTTACCAAGCTAACCTCGTGACTTAAAGTGCTCCACCTACCCGCGTGTTACAGGCTCAAAAACGACGAAGAAATAAGGACGACCATGAAGTACGCATCAATTGCCGCATCACCACGACGAGCAAGACTCGGAACTAGCGTGCAACATCCCTGCCGATTCATTTTTTCTATCGGACAAAAGCGATGGTCATATTTTGCTAGACACATTTTTTTTAGCGTAATTTCTTGTGCCGCTATCAAGTGTACGAGTGAGTGAGAGATTTTTGGTCAGCGCTTAACATCGAGGTCTTTAGCGCTGGTGAAGGGTGACATGAGGTGAGTATTGAGCAGCGCCGGAATGAAAGGGCGGAGGGAACGGGAGATACCCGAGAAAACCCGCCGACCAGCGGCATTGTCCGGCACGATGCCCACATGCGAAAATCCGGGGACCGACCCCACCGGAAATCGAACCAGGATCGCCTTGGTGGGAGGCGAGAGGTCTGACCTCGCGGCCACCGCGGCCCCATCAAGTGTGCGAAATTACAGCGCTTCTGAAATATTTAAGCCCGGAAATGTGTTTGCTCAAAAAGTTGGCGAAAACTGTTGCATAGTGCGACAGTTTTTTCTTGCGTATATGTTTCGAGAAACTCGTAGTATTAAGAGTTAGTGAACCGTGGTTTTTTTTTACGTTTGAGGCGCGGAAACAGGGAAGGCGATAATGTCGAATATAACCCGCGCGTCAAACACCTCATCGCCTCTAGGCGCAGAGGACTAAACTAGCGTGCAGTGTTTACGTAGTAACTGTTTTCCAACGGGACTTCAAGCGATGACCCTATAATTTATTTGTGGAAAGTATGTGGTAAAGCCCAACTGCAGGTTTCTATGATTTTGTTTTAAAATTACGGTTGATATTTTCTCGGCTACAACAACGTGAAACAGTAAATTTTAGTACTTTTGAGGAGCTTGATAATCATGTTTTTGTCAGACTGCGTTTTTAAAATCATAGGGACCTAATTTGAAGTGTGTTTTCTTTTCGTAGATAAACGCATTAGAAACATTTTTAGTAACTATACATGAAAAACGACTGACCGTACCACGCTACAGCACGTCTCACGCGCCAGGTCCACCAACTCTTAAGGTTCAAATAAATTCGTTGATTTTCCTTCATCCGCCTTGTCTGTTAGCAGCAGACTGTTGTTCCCCGGAAGCGATGCGATAACGTTTGTAATAATTACGCTGAAATTTAGTTTGATTAGTTTCTTCAGAATAGAAATAATCACAGCTCACTGCAACATATTTCAAATACAGGGGGGGGGGGAGAGACCTCTTAACAACTGTAGCTCACTTGGAAGACAGTAAAATTATCGCATGGGATAAGTCAAGAATATATACGATGTTATATCAACTATCAAATTTTGTTAAACACGTAACCGTTACATTATAAGTAATGTAGAGTTTATAGGAATTTTTACATTTCTCGTATTTAGGGTAATGTAAGCACTTTTGAAAGCTTGGGTACTTTTCCTTTCGTAATATTTGTATTTTCCTGCCACTTTTTAATAGAAACAAACTATCCTTTATAACTACCAAAGTGTACAGATTGTACTGTACACAAGAATTTACTTTTGAGGTCACAATAAATATTATTTTTTAATTATTGATAGAGATGACGGTATATCGTGGAAATGTTTTGTGCCAAGATACCAGTGAAAACACTGTAGATTCTTGTGACATGTATTATTCGTAGAGATGATGGTTTATCGCGGGAAAACTTGACTGTTTGCTGGGTTTCAACTCGTGTTCAGCTTACCAGAAGATTACTGGCTTTCGCTTATACGTGGAGCTGTTACCCTATTTGACTGAACCAATAAGAATCTTTCTATTGTAATATTGGATGCCAGTTATTGGCCTGCAGACAGCTACGTTGTGCTAGACTTACATCACTCAAACATGTGTGCTGCAATTAACTACGTTGTTTTCAAGGATATGTTGGAACAAAACATTTTCGCGATATACTATCTCCTCTAATTATTTTTCTAGACGAGATGGTCTTTTAAGAGAGCTCACATCATCACGAACAATTTGTTTTATATCCAACCGTTAAACCTACTCTTGGTCAGGACTACAAGTTAGACCGGACTAACTACACATGATCATCTTGACTAGCTTTAGTCCGCGTCTATGAACACGACAAAAATAGTCCGAGAATGATCCTGCACTATAGTCCGAGTCAAAAACGACTATGGATACGGCCCGTAATATTTCTTTGGTGGTTGCTAAAAAAAGGCCACAAGTCATATGACAATATATTGAGACTTGTGGCCTTCTTGCTGTTCATTGAAGGCGGCAATAAGGGTAAACCTATGTGTTAATATAATTATACGTGCACCTTATTAATCACATACATACTTAAATGCTGCAAGAAATGCACAAGTCTCAATGGAAAGTAATTAGACTCAATGAACAGCAAGAAGGCCACAAGTCTCAATATATTGGCATATGACTTGTGGCCTTTTTTAGCAACTACCAAAGAAATATTACGGGCCGTATCCATAGTCGTTTTTGACTCGGACTATAGTGCAGGATCATTCTCGGACTATTTTTGTCGTGTTCATAGACGCGGACTAAAGCTAGTCAAGATGATCATGTGTAGTTAGTCCGGTCTAACTTGTAGTCCTGACCAAGAGTAGGTTTAACGGTTGGCTAAGTCAAAAATAAACATTGCGTACCGTTAAAATATAAGACGTCGTCTGTGTTACGCATACTGGTTATGGAATATTATGAATATTTCAAACTAAGAACACATTATAAGCCTACGGTTATAGTTTGTTTAATCATAAGCACTAGTTACTTAATAAAAATAGTCGAACTAAAAACTGTGTGAGCAAAAAACCTGCATTACGTGTAAGACATTTAAATAAAACAATAAAATTTAATCATGTCTAAAGAGATCGGAATCATTGCTATAATGAGTATGAATCATACATATTCGATTTAAGAAAAATCAGTTTTGTGTATTATGATTTATATTTATTTACATCTACATACGTATTTCTTGGTAGCTTAGTGGTAAAGTAATGGCCTAGTAACTTATACGTCGAGGGTTCAAAACTTGTTTGGTGAAAAATATTGTTGTACCCTAGAGTTGTTAATTTTTATATGTACATAACGAAAAGCAGTGCAGTTTTCTTATTTTTATGAGCGCATTTTTTAGAACATTCTGTAGCAATAGATTAAATTCGTTAAACTTCAGGAAAGTAAATTCTACAATGTTTAGCATGGAAACCTCCTTTTACCCAAAATATTCTTACAATTATCCCTTACGTTTTTGTATGGAATTTTACTGGTAAATTTTCTTGTTAGTTCTTCAGATAATGCCACAGTACGTACCGTTCTTGTTAAATTTCGAATTCATGAAATTCACTGGTAATGAAAGATTAACCAGATGTTTAAAAGTTTTGTTTTAAAATCTGATTTTTTAACCATAAATAAACTTAAGTTCGTTATGATTTTCCTGTCAGTTTGGAAGTAATACCGTGTAAATGAATTTTATTTTGATATCCCGTGCCTTTTAATTTTGTAGTAAAATATTATGTATTTCACGAAAATTTGAACACCTGGCTAAAAATAAGAAAGCGCAAACTTTACCACTACTCTACAGCAACCATGGTAGCGAACGTTATTATAAAGGAAAATTTACTTATTTTACTTACAGCATATAATAAAATTACTTATTGTTTCAAAATGTGCTAACATCGTCAAAATATGTTCACTATATGTCAACTGAAACAATATTTCAGGATGGGTATTATCGAAACTCAGATTATTTTCACTAGCGCATGCTTGCCTGTGAGTTATAAACTGAAATGAGCGAAGCGTCTGGCAACAGTGTACAAGGCTGATCACACGACTATCAATAGTCCGGCGTGAGTTGGCGTTTATGAATAAGGTAACACTTGGTCCCAACCAAGTCAGAATCAACCCTGGACTAACTGGCACAAGATGGGCTCAGGATCATCTCGGAACAAACACAGGACTATGAATAATGCCCTACGTAATTAGAACCGTTCCTATATTAGTACGAATTGCCACTGAATGTCTAGGCTGATTTTTTTTTGCCTACAGGTTTATCGAATTCTCAGAAATGCAGGAGTCTCAATTGAAAGATATCAGCACTGATAAGCCCGAGATAAACACAGACACCCAGTCCTGTTCCCGAGGAAGTGACGTTAAACGACACCTCCCCGGCCAGGAATCGAACCCGGAACCCTCCACTCAGCGGTCAGGAACGCTAACCACTGAGCCAAGTGGTCGGACTGTCTCGGTTGAGTTCATGTAGAAGATGTAATGTTTGTTTCTGTGGTTGGTATATAATCGATAGGTGGTTGTATTTTTTTTTTCAGGGGTTAGTCGTTTTGCTTGAAGGCAGAACAACACCTGATTATAGGGCGTTGGTGGCTTACATGGGTCGGTAGGGCATCGGGACGAGTTTCACGTGTTCTGAGTTCGTCGTGTGGCTACGAGGCGAGTGAACGTTGTAGAAGAAGGTAAGATCATTTTTAAATAAAAGCAAACTGTCATGTTCATGTTGGCATGATTTATAGTAATTCGTATTCAGTGAAATTTTTACTTGTTAAAATCTGAGTATTAAACAACGAAAAATAAGCCATCGCTTTAAGTAAGCAAGCATACTAGTGACGTGACAATTTAGGAAGTCAAAAGTGCCGATTGAAACACTGTCATAGTTAAGGACGTTAGCCCCGTAAAAATTCAAAATATTGTATTTGTGTCAAACACTGTTCAACTTTTACACATCAGATAACATGTCATTTCTCCGAATAAAAAAAAGTTAGGGCCCATAGTTATAGCATAATCACCTATCAAAGTCACAAAATGGCAGTTGCGGTGTAGCCAAAATAATAAAAAATAATTAACTTGCAGAAACAAGATAATTCATATTGATACTTAATGATGTGAACTACTTCAAGACACTTTTGTAAACACAAAGCGATACATTTTTGTATTTTTAAAAAATTGATGAATATGAGTAAATTTTTGCATAACTTTGACTTTCGCCTACTACTGAAATATTAAAAACTAACTTTCGTCAAACATGTCATGAAATGCATTGATACACTGACTTTCAGTTCCCGTAATTTTTAGTTAATTACTTTTTTTTATTTTGGCTGCACCATAGTGGCCATTTCGTGACTTTGATGAGTGATTTTGCAAAAACTATGAGGCCTAATTGTTTTTTATTTGGGGAAATGACGTGTTATCTGATGTGCAAAAGTTGAACGGTGTTTGGCATAAATAAAAAAAAAAAAAAAAAGAAAATTTACGGGTCCAACGCTCTTAACCAGGCTACGCTACAATTGATTTAGCACAGAACATAGCACACGCACAGAACATAGCACACGCACAGGAAATCCAAAGCACAGTTTCCAAATGCCACGCGGTACAATGTGCACACAGAATAATAGCACATGCAGGATTGGCGCACAGAAAGTTTGGTAAAAAGTAAGATTTTTCTTTGCGTGTGCGCCGTGCGCAGCCAATCAGAACATGGATACGACCGGGATCAAATGAAAAAAAAAAAAAAAAAACACAGATGAAAATGGAAACTAATTTGACTAACCTTTGTAAAAATTCGCGCCGAAGTTTTGTTTGAAATGAAATTGTTTTCAGGGTTTGTAACAGATACTGCAACTATTAGAAGAGAAGTTCACTCGGTTTTGTATTATAAAATAAACAAAAATTTTATTTACGAAAGGCGGTAACAATAAAAACAATTAAGAATCAGTGATACCAACACGTAAATGTATTACTGACCAGTGTAGCTTGTTTTCGTTTTAACAACAACATCCGCTGTATCTGTGCGTGTGCTGTTTCAATTGTAGTTTGCAGCTCTGTGCTGTGCGAGTGTTCTGTGTCTGTGCGTGTGCTGTTTTCTGTGCTAAATCAATTGTAGCTTTAACTTTGCTGGTTCTGCTTTGCTGTAACATTGACGTTCTCGTCTGTAGGCGGTTCAGAATAAAGTGAACACCAAATAAAGCCCTGCTTAAGTTCTATTTTCAGCCATTTAGTATCTTTCCGCGCGTAACGGTTAACGATGGGATGGGAAATGTCTCACCTCTCTGGACACGTCACTTAATGATTGCGCGTCTAAGATAAGTTGCACAGTCAGTATAAAGCCATATAGTTTGTTGGGAAAAAATTTTATTAATTGTATAAAATACAATAATGTCGATTTCGGTTACTTTTATATCAGTATTGTTGTATTTAATTAAGAAAGCACACGGAACTTTATTGCGTAATTTCGCTGCCAACCATACAAACTGTAAGGCAACTAGAGTTAATGTTGAATTATATGCACGAACGAATAATGATATTTTTCAAAGGTTAAATTTTTAGTGCTCACTTTATCCCGAATGACCTATAGGCATGTTATAGCGTTCTAAATATATATTTAATTTATTTGTTTTACTTGCGTAAAGGAGTGGCAGATTGCTATATTTTCGTCGTTTGCTTAATTAATTTTCTGTCACGTCATTCCTTTTTTCTGTTTATCCTGTACTATTTTTCTGTGTGCGTGCTATTTGTATTTGTAGCAATTCCCACCGAAAACCTTGGATTGAACTTTCTGCGCGTGTGTTATGTTCTGTGCTAAATCAATTGTAGGTTATTTGCTGTTTCAGTTTGGGTTTTAAAAGTAGGGTAAAATTTTGTGATTTACAGTGACGTAAAAGGCGTTAAATGGCATAGTAGAAAATTTTATAGGCCTAAATGTATGTAAATACAAAATTGAAATATAACAAAAAAACAGTGCTGTTATGTGAATTTTCAACTGTTAAGAAAGCATCGAAACCCTTATTCGTAGACTTGTGCGTTCATAATTTTTTATAAAGAAATTTGTATTCGATACGCATATTAAAAAATTTACCTGCACTTTTGAAAGTAATATTAAACTTTACAGTACAGTAACTTACTACTTAGCATAACTTTCGCTGTTAGAATCGTGCAAAACTATTTTCATAAAATATACAACGTTATAAAACAAACACCCTCCGTTTTTGCGATCATTAATATAGTGTTAGGAAAGAACGTTGCAAAAAAAATTGCTATATTTATATATTCTTATTTGTAGTAATGGTAAATTATTGAATAGCTGCCCTTTGTGTTTGTTACTTTCGTGGGAAATCAACGCATTTAATATATTAGCAATTAAACAACTGCATTTTCTACGTATGTCTGTGTCGAAAACTTGCAAATTCCGTGGCCTTACACTTAAGAGATTTTAAAATACACTGTGAAATTTAATTCGCCCTCTTTGGACGTCCTCGTGAAAAAAAAAAAAAAAAAGAATGGGCTTGGCAGTCAACGATCGTAAAGAACACGCAGTGGTGCGACAGAAGCGACGCGAAATGCGCGATGCGAATAACAAAACGTAGTCAGCCAATCAGAGTCGAGGTTTTGTGACGTCAGTGCGTCAACCTGGACGATGGTTGGCTGACTATGTTTTGTTATCCGCGTCGCACCCTTCAAGTCATTGTGATAGTGGTGTTGGATATCTACACGACGTTTCATCAGGCTAGGGCCCCACATCACGCCAGTACGTATGCACGCGACGTGAAGATGTACAATTTGTATGCCCGCCCAATGGTTTTATTTTTACACGCATTTACACTAAATGGGAGACACAGTCCGCGTACATACATTTATTCATCGTCCAACCCAGGAACAAGGGCCCCATCAAGGTATTGGGATAAACAAAACGATTAAATAACGGGGCCGGATTGTACCAACATAGGCCTAACAGAAAAATTTTATCATGGTAAAAAAGTAAAAATTTTAAATTTATTAAAAAAATTGACATAGTAAAATATCAGATAATACAGCTCCGGAGTTTTTATTTGAAAAAGTAATTGTTCGCAGCGTCGCCAATCAAGCTGATTTACAAGCACATTGCCTGTCTTTTGAAACACGTGTTTGGAAATTGTAACAGATTCCGCCGCGTGGTACGTGAAAATTTAAATATTCGATGTATATTAATTTTAAAATGGCTTGTACGAAACATGTATGGTAATTTGCAAGAACTCCCAAGGGATTTGCGTTCGTAATTGATGTAGCCACATTTGAACAAAATGCAACTTTGATATTAGTTAGTTGATGTACTAGATCTCGCTTGAAAAATCGGACTCAACACGTGGATGAAACTATTGGACTGAATACTATCATTGAGTGACTGCTCTTGATGTTACTTTACTTACTTGACATCAGGAAACAATGATCTTTGACTGCCGGCCAGTGTCACTTAAAAAAAGTAATCTGAATACATAATTTTTGTTTCAATGAGCATGGTGTCTTAATAATGATATCCCGTGCTTGTCGAAGGTTTTTTTTTCTTTTTGCACAGTGGACACACATGGAATAATTTCGTTAAGAAGATAGTTACTTATTTCCCTGTACATTACATTACGTTTGAAACATTGTGGGGCGGCGCACTCAAACAGGTAAAACTTATAAACCTAGCTGTGATGCACACTGGACAAAAAAAACCATGCCAGCATAACTGTCAGAAGAGGCTATATTTCGGCCTCAAATAGACAGTTGTGTGTGGTCAGCCGTGTGTCGTTGCCGGCGATACGAATGACCCTCGCTGGTGGCCGATGACCCTGTTTTTGGGGAGGAAGGGAGGGGGGTGTGGATGGTCTGGAGAGAGAGTTTTGTCGGCGAAGCGCTGGATGGTTTGTCATGCCGCCTGGTTGACTGAGGGGTAGGAAGGTTCATTTCGCGACCCCACACGATCTGCCTCTCGCCCATCCACTGTCCTGGCTCAAACGCGTACAGTGTGCCGAACTTTTTTTTTGCATCAGTTCCGACGCGCACGGTCGGAAATTGCCATTTTACCTTCCCGAATTGCTTCTGAATGTGACCAGGCCCGACCGTCACAGGCATCTCTTTCTGACGGTGGTGTATACCCGGAAAGATATTGAGTTTGGATGACGGGTAAATATGTAGTTGTACTCGCCTTGTTTGAAAAATGTGTGTTTTAAAGTAGGCTTTTCCCCGTCCAGTTGACAGCGAGATCGTTAGAGACGGTGAAACAAAACTCGACGCCATGCTAGAAAATGAGAGAGGAATCGACCATGGCCTACATAAAGGAACCATCCCAGATTTCGCCTATGGAGCGATTTATGGAAACCATGGGAAAATGAAATCAGGATGCCCGGAGCGGGGTAATTGAGCTTGTAACCTCCCGAACCCAAGTTCATTGTATTACCTTTGAGCCCTCCTTATTCCCAAAACTTCTGTCAGACTTAATGGCGCGAAGAGAGAGTGTGTGACCAAGTTTATAATTTTTCTTCCAACTTCTTAATGTCAAATTTACCTGGACGTAGACGGGATTTGGTTGTAACACGAACATTTACGGAACGATGAAAAGCGTATGAAACCACTGCACATGTAAAACCGCACATGTCAGTATGCTTCTTGATGCAACGTAATCCAGGTTTTCTTATTTACACATGTAAGCACACATGTCGTTACATCTCTCGTATATTAATTCTCTACGACCACTTAATGCGCAGTATTCTATTGAGTCAAATTGCAACGCTTATTTAGTGTTGTCACGTCGTGACGATTGCAAATATCTTTTCCTTGATATTGCGCGTTAATACATTTCGTGGCAAGGATGGGAAGGCAATAAAAATATTCCTTGGACTTTAAATTGTGATATTCTGTTTCATAGTCTTGTGGCGCCTATAACGAATAAATAAAGTACGGGTTATCATCGCTGAATAAACTGCAAAAGTAGAAATGTTCCACATCCAGGTAATCTGTTTACTTTGAAAAGTTTTTACAGCGAATGAAAATGAAACCTGTTACTCGTAGTTCCTATTTCGGATACCGGTTGAACCCATTTTTTTCAAATACTATACTCAAAGGAAATGAATTGAAAAAAAATGTGACTACGCGCAGGATAAATTATTTTTAACTGTTTGTTACTTATCTTGACTTTTTTGTCTGCCAAACGTTGCAAACGAAACGACCGTTAGATATATGCAAAAAATATTTTAATGTTACGTCTGTGTACCGCTGTGGTTTATTTACGAAAAATATCTTGTATTCTAAATTAACTTGTTTGTGTAATTTTGCTATAAAACACTGCGGCATTGAATACTGTTAGATGAATCATACAGACTTATGTTGGGTTTATTTTCATTGATATGAAACGTGTTAGCGCAAAAAACAGACTAAGTAGTTTGTAAATAAATAGGTAACAATTTAATTTTGTGTCATTACGTTTTTTTAGTTATTTACCCACGTTTATTAATAAATTCACAATGTATGTTCCCAAGCTTTTATTGGCACGAATCTGCGTTAGCCTGCTTTACTTCCGTCTGTACTGAACTGAAATAAAATTAAGTTCATTAAATTATAACCAGTATGCTGGATTTCAGTGATGTCATTCAAGTATTTCTTCCTTTTTTGTTTCCAAATTCCACTACTTTATAGTTTTGATGATCAAACACAAATTTTCGTAAGTAGCAAGTTTGTATACTTAGCAAATTAAGCACGTGCTTTCACATTGCTTTTTAAAAGGGATTTTGATATTCTTCTAGCATAGCGTTGCTCGCTGCTATGTATATTAGGATTTTTGAATGTTAATTGATTGATAGGTCAAGGTCACACAAGCACCTTGCATCAGGAGTCTGTTCCAAATCCCAGGTTCGTCATGGATTTGCGACTGCCAGTGTAGCAATATGCTGAAACTAGTCAATAAAGAACTAGAACCAAACAAATTCTGTCAGTGTCATAAATTTCAGTTAGTTATGTCATCTGTTTAGTTATTCAAAACAGTACTTTCTGGTACGATGTCTGCAGTCGTCATGGGTTAAGTAGCTAAAGGAAATGTATTGACTTTGAGGAAAAAAACTGGGGAGTTGTGAAGCCACTTAGGGATGGATTATCTTTGCATATTTTGATAAATTTGATGTATTCCTGACAACGGTCACAATGTATGTGTTTTTTGGTTGTCCAGTACAATATGAACGTATAACACTATTATGATCTCCAAAATTCATCACAAATATCTTGTATGCCTCAACATTGCCACATTTACCAAAACTATTTTGAAACAGAAGTTATTGCCGAAAATCGATAAATAAAATTTAGCATCTATCTCTCCCCCTTAATGTATACAATAAAAGTACATTCTGGCTTCTGTTGTTCTGTCCCGTGGCTTCGGCACGCGCAATATAATCACATTTGTCTATCTTGTGTGCTCTTTGACTACAACAAGCATGGTCGTGACGTGGGAGAGCGCGTGGTTTAAGGCCTATACACAATTGAATACTTTAGCATTTGACTTTACGTTTCCGTTACTTTATGTATTTCGCCAATACACAATACAAATGTAAAGTTAAAGTAACGACAGTTAAAATACGATTGGAAATAAGTTATTTTAACGCAAATATTGTGCTATAAATCATTATATATTTACCGTAAAAGCATATCACATAGATATTAAAATAATAAACACAATTATTTTTTTTTAAATTTATTATAATATTTTTCAGAAAAAAAGCAACGCCATCTACTGACGCAACTTAAAGTTCATTTACGAATATTTCTCCAACGCTGCTCACGAGGTTTTTCGAGTATATTTAAGAAAAAACCTGTTACATTTTCACGAAATCCCAATATGGAGAACAAAACCTTACTCAGAAATGAAAATTTATCGTTCTAGCGTACATAATCAGTTAGTTCTTTCCAAGCGGCCATCTTGACTTTGACTTTAGGTTTACAGTTTATCGGAACTGTAAAGTCAAGACTGCTTGACTTTAGCTTTGGCGACGCCATTGTGTACGACTCCATAAGAAGCCATGTATTGAAAGCTATCGTAAAGTCAAATGTTAAGGGCGCGGTCTACCACAATTTTCATTACCATTATTTTATTTTTTATATGCAGCAGATATTTTTTTCTTATTTAAGACAGAAAAGTGACTAAATTTGGATCTTATGAAATTTTTTTTATCTGTCATAGTTTTCGGGTAATGGCTTGTTAAAGTCATATTTGCATCTTTCCGTTTTAACGACCAACTGATATACCAAACCCAAAAAAAATCACAGTGGATAAAGTCATAACAGGCTAACATGACATGCTCATAAAATTAAAGAAAAAAATTATTTGTATCTTAAAAAAATATATTGAATTTTTTTTAAAATTTTGAATTTCAGCATTTTTTAAAATTCAAATAATTTTTATTATTTTTATGAGCATGTCATTGTAGCCTGCAATGTCTTTATCCACTGTGATTTTCTTAAGTTTGGTATATCAGTTGGTTTTAGTGTGGTCTTTAAAACGGAAACACGCAAAATATGACTTTAACAAGCCATTACGCGAAAACTATGACAGATAAAAAATTTCATTAGAGTCAAATTTAGTCACATTTTGTGTCTAAAATAAGAAAAAAAAAATGGCTGGTGCAAATAAAACATAAAATAATGGTGATGAAAATTGCGGTAGACTGCGCCCTTTAAAGTCAAATGTTAAAGTTTTCAATTGTGTATAGGGCTTTACGGCTGACTTTTGATCACACACCACACGCATCTTCGCTTCTAAGCGCAGGGCGCTCAACTTTCTTCATGTTACACGTTTTTCTTAAATGCGTTTGCAAAGCAGTACACATTTATTGTGTAATTTCAGCTGTAACTTGTATAAACAAAGACTGTGTATTTTAACAGCATGTTAAGAGAAGTTCTCGAATATCACATGGGCGGCGTTGCAGCGTGTCACACGTAATCTTTTTTTTACGCCAAACCGCTTAACTTATTCGTATTATGTTTATCTACGAAAATAACACACACAATAAACTATGCCTCTATGTTTTCAACAATTCAGCACGCTTGTTAGAAACATGATTTTCGGGCCTCTCAAAATAGCTTAAAACTTTTGTTTTCGATGGCTGTAACTTCGAAAATATTACCTGAAGTCGTAAAGTGCAAAGCGAGAGGCATGCGTTGGTCGCAACATCATACTATTAAAAAATAAAATGTTGTGGTCTCCGCTTAAAGTGGCGTAGGAAAAAAAATGCAACGAAAACTTTATACGTCTGTTTGGCGCGCTGGGAATAGAGGCGATATGCTTCTCGTCAAGCGTGGGACACTGGCTCTTATCGCTATGCTGTACCCACGCGTCAAGGGTGGAAATTCGACACCGGCGAAGACTCCTCTTAAGTTTGTTTTAGTCGGTCGAATTGCTGATGAAGTTCATATGTTTCGAGGTAGGTGCTAGGGCAAGTTTCCCGCGAACGCGGTTATATTAAGGGAAATTCGGCGGGCAAGTTTCCATCGCGGGCAACTGGGATACCCCTGCGAGGAATTACACGTAAACTTCGGTTTATAATAGGCCTACATTTTCGTAAAATGCATGCTTTTATGAGCACTCGAAACTGTGTTTCGGGAACGGGCGCACATCAACTGTCGGCCTTCCATGCCGCGAAAGGAATAGCCAAGGGCAAGAAACAACGTCAAGAAACTAAAAATAAAAAAAAAAAAAACGAAAGTTCTAGAACAGAGAGAGGAGGGCGAAACAACACGAGAAACAAAGTGACGCGAAAGAGCAGAGATGGAAATGAAAGAGGAAGAAGGAAACAGGACAATGATACGTTCAGGGGTGGAAGGGAAGGTGCACCTGTGGGCGTGTGCAGTCGTAAATTCCTCTGTCTACTTCTGCCTTAGGGGAGGGTTTCCCTCCTAGACTCGCCTTCCTGCTTTCGGCGCTTGGCGGGCTGGCATAATGCTCCAGGAGAAACCCTGTCCACACGCATTCTTCCTTTCATCACTTAGAAAGCGCTGAATTAAAAAAAAGAAAAAAGAAATCCTGAGGGTTAGAATGGGGTGAAAGAAGAAAGGAACTTTCAGACCGGAGAAAAATAATAAAAAAGTACTTTTGATACACACAGCTCGCGTACGGGAAACGTGACGCGTATGAAGAATGAGTTTTTCCGAGGTAGTAAATGTGTGTCCTTACTTCCAAATAGACGCACTTGCAATATGTGAACGATAGGAAACTACAAGCGTATTCAAAGGACGTTTTTTAATCATCTGTCGAGATCAGATGGCATGTATGTACAGCAAAAGTACTTTTGTACTGGATTTCCATATTTTTTTTGTACAATATTTTTTTTGTACAAACCAGAAGTCGGAACAGTTTGGGTGAAGTATTAAAAAATAATAACTTGCTGTTTTTTTTGCTGTAGTATCTTAGTACCGAAAAACGAAGCTATATTCCATAGTTGTACTTATTTGGCGTAAGATTTAGTGGGATTAACTGTTTTTGGTTGATGCTTGAGTTAACGTACTGAAACATGTTACGTTATAAACGTTGCAAGCCACGGGTGATTTGTTATAAACCTCAAGAACAGACACAGTGCTAAGTATATAAACTACTATAAGTGAGTACGTTGCGCAGTAGCTAAGGTCGTTTTATCCCCATTTGACGGACGAGAATATTTGATGCCGTAAGGACGTAGCCAACACATGTATCAATAACCGTATCACCTCTATAAGTGTGAAGCATTTACCTGGCATGCAGTAATTTCGTAGTAGTAGTTTTTGTATAGAAATTTAAGCGGAGAATATAATTTTATTTGTGGAACATAACTAATAAAGACCGTCGCAGGTTTCCATGTTTGAGTCTTGCTAATCCGGTTGGTAATTTTCTAGTAACCGCCGTCTGAATAAGCCGTTTTTAGACTTTTTAGGGGCCCAAAAACATGTTTCAAGTAGGCGTGCGAAACTAAGATAGACATAAAAACATGGTTTAAAGTGATTTTTTAGCCTACTTTCCAAAGGGAAAAGTACGCTTACGAGATAATCTTCACGTGTGTGTGTGTGTGTTGGTGTGTGTGTGTGTGTATGTGTATGTGTGTATGGCTGTCTAAAACTTTGCAACCCGTGGACAGAATTCCGTTAAACTCTGTACTCACATTCTACATACTTAAGCAGACTTAACTTTTGTGTATTACGCTTTTCCTGTGTTTATATAATCATATTGACGCCCATTTATATATTTTTGGCATAGAATGACACATGAGAAAATGTTTTTATTAATTTTACTATACTTAGTAAATTGATTTGAATTTTGTGTATTTCGTTCATTCTCGGCTCATTTTTCATAATTGCGGCATTTTTCAAAAATATTTTTAGCTTAGTATGGTATGTCTGAAGGAATATTTTTTTCCGAACTTCCTCAAACTTGGTACATACATACTACTTAATAAGCTGACACGTATTTTATGTATCTCATTCATTCCATGATCCATATTTTCAAAACGGCGTCCATATTGTAATTGCAGCATAATATGACATCTGAGACAGTATTTCTTCGAATTTAATCAAACTATGCACACATACTACATACTAGGGCGCAGTGGTTAGAGCACTTGCCTCCCACCAAAGCGATCTGGTTTCAATTCCCGGCTGGGCTGATCCCCAGATTTTCGCATCTGGGAAATGTACTGGACGATGCCACTGGTAGGTGGGTTTTCTCGGGGATATCCCGATTACCCCGCCTTTTCATTCCGGCGCTGCACCATACCCACATCAAATCACTCCTCACCAGCGCTTTATACCAAGAAAAAATCGATAAATGGCAAAAAAATTCAGAAGACAGAATTTTTTCTAAATACAAAAATATTTTGTAATGGATTTTAAAACATTTCTAGCAGTAGCCCGTGGTATGTAGTTAAGAATGTGAATTTTTTAAAATTAATTCACGTTCATTGATTTTTTTACAGCTTATAAGAACTAAAAAACGTGCAAATCTTGACTTTGAAGTGCCATCATGGGAAATCTGTGAGATATTTTTTTTGTAAGTGATAAATGTACACCCAAGTAACTTCTACAATAGTAAGAATATTTCATACAAACATAGAATTACGATCTATTTCCCACTTGGACGCTCTGTGGCGCAGAACAAATATTTTCAATCTTCTACACAGTAAAGCGAAATGGTTCATTTACAAGGAAAATCTTGTAAGCTGATGTCAGAACAATGTCTGTCAGGCAATAAAAGTAAGCTGTCATAAACCTTTTAAAGTGGTTAAAAATATCGTAAACATATATGGGAACTAGTAAAATACATGTTAACGTGCAGATTTACCGACTTGAAACGACCTGAGCCTAGGAGACCTGTCATTTTGTGCTTTTACAAAAAAAGTTTTTGGAAACTAGTTTCCAAAAACTTTTTTGTAACACTACGAACAATTGTTGTAAAATGAACCAGATATAAGTTGTAAATATACAAAACTTGTTTGTAGATTAACAGAAAAATTGTTAAATATACAAAGAAATGTGTAAAAGTACAAATTTTTGTATATTTTACAAAATATTTTGAAGTGTTAACTAAAAAACTTTTTTGGAAACTGTTTTTCAAAAATACTTTTCGTAAACTTACAAATTTTTTTTACTGTGTACGCATTAAAGCTGATTTGATTCTACATATTTAAGCTTATTTGATTTTTGTGTATTTCGTTAATTCTGAGTTTTTTTAATGACTGAAATTTTTAGGTTTTTGTCATGGTATGGCATATTTGTGAACTTTTTTTCCGATGTTTATCTATCTTGGCACAGATATGCGACTTAGTTGACTTGACTTTGTTCTATTTCGATCATTCTGTGTTCATATTTTCAAAGCCGTGGCCATGTTTTATTTTCACTATAAAGGAATTCGTCTGAGGGAATATTTTTTTTTTTAAATTTAATCAATTTCGGTACAATTATAACAGTAAGCTTTTGTGTATTTTGTTCATATGGTTTTACGTTTTCATAACTGCGGGCACGTTCATGTTTGAGCGTATTTGAGGAAGTATTTACCGAATTCTTCTGAGAATTACATTCCCATTGCACAGCATTTCACCGCCAAGAGAAGGTAACTGGCATGGCGAATTCATTCGAATCTGCTTTCACGTGGCTGTGAGGACTTCATGTGTCTAATTCAGAGGCGAGTTCGGCTTTACTACGTGCCGACAGAGAGTTGGCAGGAGAAACAAAAGAATCGGTGTAAAACCTGCCCACGGCAACGTTCGTGTTGTTTCGCCGCAGGAGGAGGAAAGTTAGGGCTTTGATCGACAGGGCTACCAATCAGGATCGCGGCAGTAACGTCTATGTCTGGTATCGACTTTTCGCGTCCAGTCGCGAGTGAGTAAGTTGCCCTACATGCGGAGGAAGGAGGAGGTCAAATGGATGGTGTTTTTACACTGCCTACCACGTGGTTCGTGCAATACAGAGATACATGATTTTATGGCGAAAAGATTTTTGCAACATTTGGTTTCATTACGTTATGTGCACATCTGTAGATCTGCTACATCGTCCGTTACTGGATGATTTTACTCTCACTTTCCTTGGCAAATTACAGACGTACGGAGTCATAATAATCTTACTATGATTGGTGCAGTCAAATAACAAACATGCCTGAACAAAGACACGCTGCCAATTACCATGAAACAGAACTGCCGATGTGCCCATGAGACACTGAAACAAAATGGGGCAAAAATCTTTTCGCGAAAAATCATGGCCTTTGCATACAGTGTTTACATAAACAGATGATGGTGTATCGCGAAAATATTTTGTGGCAACACATCCCTGAAAACGGTGTAATTGCTTGCGACATGTATAATTCGGTGATATACTTCTGACACAACGTAGCTGTCTACAGACCAATAACAAGCATCAAATAACAATATCGGGATTCTCATTGGCTCAGTCAAACAGGGCGAAGTACAATCTAAAGCCAGTAATCTTCTGGTTAGTTAAGGTGAGTTGAAATTCAGCAAACAGTCAAGTTTTCCCGCGATAAACCATTGTCTCTATATAGTTTAAATAGAGATGGTGGTACATCACGAAAATGTCTTGTGCCAACATACCGTTGAAAACGCTGTAGTTTCTGGCAGCATATATGATTGGCATATGTATGTCTGGCACAATGTAGCTGTTTGTATACCAACTATATACATAAAATATTATAATAACAGGATTCTTGTTGGCTCAGTTAAATGGGGTAACAGCTCCTCGTACAAGAGAAAGCCAGTAATGATCTAATAAGCTGAACGTGTGTTGAAATCCAGCAAACAGTTTAGTTTTCCCGCGATAAACGATCATCTATAGGTATAAATAAATAACAGTCGGAGCATGACTTCGCAAATGTATCCAACATGGTCTCAACATTTAACTGATTATTTATGAACTTTACGACTTAACAAAATGCAATTTCGCTGTAGGAAGTTTGATGTGCATCGTCCACAAACAAACGCACGCGCGCGTTAAGAGTTCTTAGAAACTGCAGCATAATAAACATACCAAATTGGAGACGGAAGTGTTTGTTGCAAAAGGTTGAAGGATGACATTTTACGTGCACGATGTGGCAACACAGCATATAGTATGTCCCCTCTCTTGTGCTCCACTGATGTCTTACTGTTCTGATCATATTATGGGTATAGGTTTTAATGCCGAGCGGTAAACACATGAATCCACGTTTGCTTGACGTAACATACATAAAATAATACATGGAAGAGTAATATTTAATAGGCTTACACTGTCAATTCCAGCTTTATTCTGAAAGAAACCTAGCATACCGCACCTATGTGTTTGTCATGCTGTCAAGATATATTTTTCTAGGGCATATTTTCCTGCATCTGTATTAAAGGTACAGCGTTTCGGTGTCTTAACTGTCTCACTAAAAACTTAATATTCTGGGCGAACGTTGTTCCCAATATTCACAGACAGTGGCATAGCGTGGCTGTGCTTCAAGGCGTGCGGTGTTAGCAGCGACTATATGCTTAGAGCAGTTGTGTTGTTGCAGAGACCAAGGTATATATATTATAAGTACCTTGCCTCTTGTACGCTACTGGCTGTGGAGTGTTCCTGACATATATATGTATATATACTGTATAGTGGTGTAACGTGGCTGTGTTCCAAGGCGTGCGGTATTAGCAGCGACTATACGCTTTGAGCAGTTGTGTTGTTGCAGAGACCAAGGTATATATATTATAAGTACCTTGCCTCTTGTACGCTACTGGCTGTGGAGTGTTACTGACCATACAAGTTAAATGGTTCCTCTGACAACTCAGTGTTGCGTATAGTCGCTGCTGGTCACCGCACACCTTGGAACACCCCATGCGACGCCACTGTTCACAGAAATATAATAATGATGCCATCCACCATTTTTAAGGTAGTTGTCTGTCCATCGCCCATGAGTAACGTCTGCTTAGTAATAGCATGTAAAGAACTTCACACATGTGTATATTCATTTCAGGGTTCACCACTACTCATTAAAGCATATTTTATAGCAGCCGAAAATGGCGAAAATGGGAGTTTTGTGTACTGTAAATAGAGCCAGTGATTTTTGGTGAAAATAATTCTGGAACAATTTGTTTCCATGTCTTATGTGAACACCTGCTTCTCTGCTTCATGTGGTCAGTGATTGGAAGTTTTTAACTTTCGTCGTCTCGAGGTGCTACCCGCAAATCACGGACGTGTGGTGTCGCGGTAACATTGTTCTAGTTGGTGCAGTCAAATGAGCCACGCCTCTGCCCTATTATATTCTGCCAATAACCACGAACCAGAGTTGCAGGTGTGCATGTAAGGCATTGAATCAAGTTGTTGCAGAATTCTTTTCACCAAAAATCACTGGCTGGTAAAAACCTTAGCGCAGAATCTTTTATACGGCAATAAGCTTGTAGTTTATAACTTTAATATTACCCCATACAATGATATAAATGTCTTGTAGAGGCGAGTTGTCGCGGCGAGAAGACTGTAGGCTAGTTCAGTAACTTGCGCCTAGAGGCTAGGGTGAGGCGTGATGTGCGTTTTGTCTCGCCCTTACAGCTTCCGCACTTCTAGGCCTGGAAGTCGCAAAATATGTTCACCCAGCCGGCCACTACAAACCCAGTCTGAACTAGAGTTACAACGGTTAGGACGTTAAAATACAGAAAATATTCGATAAATTACTTGACGTCAAGTTGGCCACCACTTATCGAAATAATTGTTTCAGGCCAATTTAAATATACCATGAATTAGCACTCGATTTATGAAGTTTAGAGCCGGAAAATACAATTTTCTGCTCGTCAAACAAAAAAAGTTACAGCTCATTAACTGTTTGGTGGCAACCGACCCCCCCCCCCCCGTAGTTGAGTTGACTGCGTGGCCGACTGTGGTGAGATGGGTTCTGGGTTCGATTCCCAGGTCTGGTTTGGTGTTAATCTGTGTTCGTCTAATCGGTCTGAAAGTATTGTCTGTATAAAAAATTGTCTTTAGAAGAATATTCAAGTCTGATCTTTAATGTATATGATTAAGTTGAGCTATTGGCCGTGGACGAACCCCGCTGCAGGCCACATCACCAAAAAAAAGTTTGGTGGCCAACGTGACGTCAAGTTAGCCACCACTTGTTGAAATAATTGTTTCAACGAAATAGTACTCAATTTGTGATGCTTACAGCCAGAAAATGAAAATTTGTGCTCGCAGAACAAAACTATATAGCTCATGAAGAGTTTGATGGCCAGCTTGACTTACGTCTTGCTATATGAGAGTTGAGTCAACCTGATGGCGCAGTGACGTTTGTTCGTTGCCGCCGGCTAGGTGACTGGCGGGGATGAATGGCGCAGATATATCACGTGGCGTTTCCCGAGAGACAAACTTTGAGGGGGTTGTGCCAGGTAAATATGGAGGGGGAGGGGAAGGTCGTCGCGGGCAACATGCCTTCACCCCCCTCCTAGGCATGAAGATTACATGTGTCAGTATCTAGTGCACGTACCCCCCCCCCCCCACACACACAAACCGCCCTGGTTGGGAGAAAAAAATATCCTCCCAGAGGAAGCCACGCCCTGATTTTTGTTTGTTTTGTCCTGCGAAATTTTTCTTTCGGAAAATTAGTGTAGTGTGATATCTACCTTAGCAGAGGTTCAGCTTGGCTCGAAATAACTAATCTCAGTTTGTCCGAGCTGGCATTATGGCAGTTGATAGGTTATCGGTGCCTTGTCGAAAGACAGGTCACGGGTTACTATTTACAGTGTGTTTGCGATTGTAATAACTTTTTTAACCCTTAAGGGGGAGGTTCACTGAAAATTTAGTTTTAAATAAATTTATTTGTACGAGATATGGTTTGTTTTGTAGGCATTTTTGTGACTATTTTTTACTGTAACGAAAATTGTTTAGTTTTCATAATTTTAGTATTATACCATATTAAAGACGAAATTTGTGCAAAAAAATTTTATACATTAAAATAAAACCAACTTACTTGCCGAAATGAAAACATTTACACTGAAGAACAGTGCCATGGACTATAACGTGACATGTATAAAAATCACATCAATTAGTTTTTGTATTTTTCAAACATTTTTTAAAATTTGATATTTTTCATTCTAAATTCATTATTTTGGCTCGAACCAAACAAGCTGTCGTCGTGATTTCCACAGCAACGAAATACTTATACATATTTATTAGAAAAATAATAAAACTTGTTTAGAAATGCATCTGTTAATATTTTTGTAATTATTCCTCCGTATCCATCGAAGCGGTTGAGATATCGAAGTTTTCTTTTTTTAAGATGACACTTAAAATTGTGAAACGTGTTTTGATTCATGAATTTAAATCGAACCGTTTGAGCTGTTAGAAAATGACGTGAATTTTTATTATCATTTTAGTTTTGACCCAACGGTTTATAGTCGTTTTCTTAAATTGGGTACTTATACAAATGTCTTAAAATGTGATTTGAAGAATTTTCTAAATTTTGCTCTTAAAGAGGTGAGAAGGCATATTATTTATTTTCTATTATAGTCAATGATATTTATTTAATCAGTTGAAACACAGAAGTGTTAGTTGTTTAAAATGATTTGTTAAATAATACTTTTAAAAAGTAACATACTTTTCTACTGGATTAAATCTACTATGGGTAAAACATGGTTTGTGTACCATTCAAGGAAGATGACCCGAAAACGAAGTACTGCCATCGAGAAATAATTATAGAAAGTTATATTTTGCGATTCTATCAAAGCGTAATACGGCTACAGTCAGTTTTTTTGAACTGTCGACTACGGTCGTAAAACAGGTCTGGACACTCGCCTTGAAACTTGACCTCCTTGCTGTTTGGCTGCAGTTCACCAAGTTACCGAGAGTGTTGTGCGTCTTTGGCGCTGCAATCAGGGTGATCGGGATCAAACTCCGCCCACTTTCCTCTCACTTTTTTTCCATTGTTTAGTTTATAAAGATAAACAATTTATCAAAACGTAATTTTTTTTATAAATTTTTGAAATACTTCCTTCGCTCAAAATCCTGAAGCATGGCTCCAGCATTTTCATTTACTTTATAATGTAAACACTGGAAAAAAGTGGGCGGAGTTTGAGCCTGACCGCCCTTATTACAGCACCAAATATGCACAACTCTCTCGGTAACTTGGTGAACTGCAGCCAAACAACAAGGGGGTAAAAAATAATACATTGTTGGATAGGCGAGTTCCCAGACCTGTACTTCTACGACTGCGCTGTCGACATAACCTGGTCATAGAATAAATAATAAAAATTTATTCTGTGACCTGGTATGGGCCTACTGCACATATTACCAAATATTGTACAAGGACAATATCGGAAAGTCAGAAGAAAAACAGGAGACGTGTTATTTAATTCAAGTTTACGCCGATGCGAGTACTGTTCTTTCTACACTAACACATTGCTCTACGGGTATTTTTACTTTTATATTTTGTTATTTATAAATTGATATGTAATCATGATTTAGAATATAGTTATGCACTTTTAGTTATTATTTTGATAAGTTACGATTTAACATTTATAAACAAATTCTAATACTATTAGCCTAAGAGAAATAGTCTGTAAATGTATAGCCACCATAGAAAATAGATATATAAGTGTCAATGTTGCTAGTGTTTCTAGTTAACGCCATTGATATAACGTCTTGCGCTTTAACAATGCTAAAATGCTGTACTTTCCGATATTGTCCTTTTACGATATTTCGTATTACACACGACAAAAGCCGCGGATGCACACACAGTTAAATATAATCGTGAAACTCTGGGTGTAGACAAATGCTAACGATAAATCGGTTCGAAAGGAATGACAATTCCTCAGTATAACTCTCCCCAATTTACCGCTTAAAAGGTGCTCATTTAAACTTTAGTAGTGCTCGGTACATGAAAACGTTGATTTAAATAGGCGAGAAATCCTACAGAAATGGTTCAGCTATATTTTTCACCATAGTTACGCATTACGTTTGCCTAAGGAATGGTGTGCACAGTTATTCGTATTTTCCTTGCTCAGCCATATTAATGTGGATGGTCAAAAATTCAATAAATTTTTCATCGGAAGTAATTTCATAGTGAAGCAGTTTTGAGGATGCTCTAGTTGTCTGGGGAGAGGGAAGTCATAATTGATGTATGAAATAGTATCGGTTTTGTAGACATTACTTGGACATACATTTTATTAAAAAAAAATATATATATATGCTTGGTCAGTTTTCCCATAATCGCATTCTAAAGTCAAAATTTGCATGTTTTAAATTCATACACTACCGAAAACCAATGAACATAAAAGTTTGTCACGCTTGATGTATATAAATCCCATTATTTTTTTTTACTTTAAAAATCTGTAATTTGGAAAATTTTTTCTACTTATTGCAATTTTTTTATTTAAAAAATATGTGTAGTGATTTTTGTGCTCCAAACCCTAGACCGTGACATGTAGTTTCACTGTAAGTTATTTCGTTTCTTTATGATAAACGGTTTACGGGTCTTGCATGAAGTCAGAACATGCAAATTTTGACTATGAAATGTCATTATGGGAAAACTTGCTGAGCTAAAATTTCTTTCAAAGAGGAAAATTCAATCCCAAGCAACGCCTATAAAATTGACACAATTTCATACAAATATGAAATTATGATTTTTTTTTTCAACTTGAACGGCCTTTATTGCAAAGTGTTTTTATTTTCTGCGACATAATAAAATAAAACTGTTACTTGTCTCACATGAAAACAAGTAGGGCTTCTGCAGGAAAATTTGGTTTATTCTACGCTGGAAACTGATAGATTTTCATATTTTCGATGATGATTTTTTTTTTAAAGAGATATAACTTGTCTAGAAAGGTCTGGGGTAATATTTCAACTCCTTTGACCTGAAACCAGTCCGTAGTGAGTTCCCGTGTTAATGTATGCGCAGGAGCGTTTTGTTTTGTGTCCCGGAAGAAATGAATGAACATTCCAGTTATTTTTTTTTTTTACTTCCAAACCACTTACTTGTTACGAGCTGGCAAGAGACTCGTGAACACTTGACCACTCCTCTTCCTGTTAATTTTGTTTCTCATTTTGTGGTTTTTGTACTTATTCTCCTGCAACCATTGTTCTTCTACTCCTCTGTGTGTATGTGTGTAAAATAATATTCTCGTGAATGTTTTTAAAAGTTGTTAAAAATTACGAAAAGATCTCTTGTTACTTGGTCGAGTATTCAGTAACCCATGCAGAAAATTGTTTAAAATTAGTTTTGAAGGTACTTTATAAGGGTCGTGTTTAACCACTCCCGTATTAAAAGTTTCTAGGGTTACAACGTGGAATTTTTTAATTTTTTTCGGAACTATGCTAATTTGTTACAGTACATAAAATTTTGTCACGTAACGCAGTTGTATGTTCACTGAGCTCTTAAAAGAGTGGGGCAAATTTAATAGAAAACAATTCAAATTTTGCTAAAAATTTCTTTCTTGATAATAAAAAGAAGGTAGTGGAAAATGAGGTTGAACAACGTTTGTTGTACTCCTAATTAAATAAATTACAACTTTAAAAAAACTAGCTGGCTAGCAAAATGTTATGCATGTTAGCACGTCTCTAGCGGTCGATTTCTTTACGTGTGTCAGTCATTCAAAACGTTTAATTCATTAAGAGATTATGTAAAAGCAAGAAAATCCTACTAACAAAGAGCTTGGTTATTACTGATTAGTGTTATTTTAGAATCCTTCCATTGTTGTGGAAAAACTGAATTTTGTAATGAGTAATTTATTATGTGAGTCATAATGGAGGTACAAAATTGAGTACACATCTTGACCATTTCTATGCTTAAGCCATCTACTCCTGTCGCAGTTGTTTTTATATTGTTAAGTATTTTATAAATTTGGCTTTTCTGTATTTCTTCTAGTTTCATACCCGTTTGGTTACCGGCAACTTGAATTGTGGAAACAGAATTCGGAAATTGGTTCGCTGAAATAATGGAATGGTCGTTTAGTTCGTCAGGTTTTTGTACTTCGAGAGGAATATATATGTTTTATTGAGAGTTAAGTACATTTTTCTAAGATCATGCCAAAGGTTTTTGGGGGTTTTGTGCATGTGATTTTACAGTGGAATAATCTAGTTTTGCTTTACGAATACAATATTTAACGCATTTACGTAATTCATTATAAACTGTGTGACGTTCTTCGTTTTTTTAGGTAGTTTTTCAAGCCTCGTGCTTTAATTTAATCTCGAATATCAATATTTAACTTGGGGCATTCCGGATTTTGCGTCGCACGAACTTACTGGGTGCATGTATGTCGAATAGCCGCATTACAGTTACAATTATTAACTGTGGTGATATTTTGGTGGACATTTCCGTATTGACAATTCGTGGAAGGTTATGGATCCACGGTTGGAGCAGCGATTAGAGAATTTGCTACACACCAAGACGATCGGGATTTGATTCCCGCTTGGGTAGAACATATTTCGCATTTGGGAATTGTGCGAGAAGATGTCGTTGATCGGATGTTTGTCTCGGGTTCGATTCCCGGTCTGGAAGGTGAAAATGTAATGTTACCTCTCCGTGTAAGGGTGTTCGTCACTTCATACCTTCCACCCAACCACGGGGAAAACAATGTTGAACCATCGCAGGGCCATCCTCACTTTAGCTCCAGTTGTTCTTTGTGTAACCGTCAAATTACTAAATGAATGGAAACGGCATAGAAAAAGAAACGGAAATATCATGATTTATAAATAAAAAGTTCAGTACGCGGGGTTGGACCATACCTATAATGTCCTAAAAACGTTCTTCTCGAGAAAGTGGGCAGATAAAAACCACGAGGTGGAAATACGCTGTAAATAAAAAAGCTTTGTGGCTACTACAAAATATTTGTCATTATGTACCCCACTAATTTTTTTTTCTGTAGTGACCACAACAATATTTTCTGACCCCCGTAAATTTATGCAGTAACTGTGAAAATTGTTTGTAATTTGAGATCCATATTGATAAAACATTTAGGGGCTACAACAAAATGGTTGTTCTGTGTATCTTCTCTCCGCAGTTTTGGAAAGTTATCTTTCCCACCCGGGCGAGGGGAAGCGAGGGTAAATTCTCGTCCGTCGTGACGTGACATGACAACCTGGTGGAGGGTTGTGGTGGGTTAAGTACGCGGGGGGGGGGGTTACGACGTAGACAAGTCTACGGTGTGCGTGCGGCACGCGCCACTGGTCCGACATAACTCACGCCATCGCCTCATGCCAGTCCGTCTTGTAATTACCCTGGTACCTCCCAGACTACAGGGGTTTCCTGTAGATCCCGCCGGCCAATCATAGCCGTGCGTGTCAGACCCTGCCAGCTCCCGACCCCTACCGAGCCCCGTCTGCAAGGGCGAGGGCGTGTTCTAACGACGACGAGGAGTTCTGAAGAAATCGCTTTGTTGCTACCGGAGTGATGGCATTTTTCTCCCACCTGCTGTATGTAGAGATGTTTGACTTCCACAAATGTACAGGATCTCTACACCAAGTAAATCTATATGTATAGTCATGGGTGTTGCTATGGTATATATGTTTGTATGTAAGATATTGATAAATCTTGGCACCGTTTGACCTATCAACAGTGTGCAAAGTATGCTATGTATGATTATGTGATATGTTTGGAGATATTACATGTGTCGAGGTTCTGTAAGTTTTTATTTAAAAAACATTGTAAACTGCATTAAATTTGTGTCTGTATTCAACTTACGCCCGTAAAATTTTAAGGTGGCTTGTGTATTTGGTGTGTTTGTGTGATGTGTAGCCTACATTCAGTGAGTGCTAAGGGCATCGTTGATAGGTAATGGTGTTAATTGTTTTGGTGTACAATTTTATACAATTTCAATTTTGGATATTAAATGACACAGCTTGTAGCAGATGGCTTCGCTGGACAAAAGAGGCCGGCTTGTTGTGACACACTCATGTTATCGGCAAAACGGACGTAGAAAATTTGGAGTCTCACAGGTAGGCAACAAGTGATGCAAGGAGGTTTGAGCAACCCCGTTACCTAATGAAGATGTAAGGTATTCGAAACCATTTGTAATAGATTGTTAGTCTTGTTATTACTAAAAGCGCACCAGAAAATTCGTTATGTATTCCACCTTACTTTTTTTTATTTTAACGAACGCAATTTTTCACAGTTAATTTTCAACTGCAAATTGGGCCGTAAGAGCGCGTGGTATATAATTCAGCGCTATTAACAACAGTTAAGAATTGTACGCTTCTTGAAGACAATTTGCAAAAATAAAAAACAGCAATCCCAGTCAATAGTTTTCGCCAACGTTCTGAGAAAAAAATTTTCTTGAGTAACGTATATCTGAAGAACAATCTCTGTCGCCGAAATATCGTACATTTAATTGCGGCGTAAGAGATCACTCTTAACAAAAACATCCGGGTAAACGTTCGCTAATGAAGATGCCAAATATAATTACTAAGGATTGTTGTTTTTTTTGTTTTTATATATTGACTTTTAAAAAGTGTAGATCTCAATTGTAGAACTCAGCGCTTATTTTTTACCACGCCCTCTTTAAGATTTGCACCAACGATAACTTGCAATACAAAACTTTACCTAAATATTTACATGTAATCGTCTCTCAAAGTTATTTATACACTTTCATGAACACCGTGTAGGATAAACTGACCATATAACATGATATAAAACCACTTTGCGGGCTTCACAAAATTAGGAAGGATCAGTACGTAGAGTTCTCTAGGTTATCAACAGAGGACAGACACGTAGAGTTTCGGCAATAAGTGACCTATGTACCATATATAAGAGCACAAAATGTTTAACAATTTTCTGTTACTGAAGTTCGAAGCTTTAGTATCACGAAATAATGTAGGTTTAACCTATAGGCCTATAAACAATTGAATACTTTAACATTTGACTTTGTTTCCGTTACGTTATGCATCAATACGCAATACAAATATAAAGTTTGAAGTAACGACAGTTGGAAAACGGTTGAAAATCGGTTTTTGAAACAAAAATATTGTGATATAAATAATTATATATTTACCGTAAAAGCATAGAACTTAGGTACGTATTAATAAAATAAGCTCGATTATTAATATATTTTTTTATAATATTTTTCAGATCATCAGCAACGCCATCTATTGACGCAACTTAATGTTCATTTACGAATACTTCTCCAACGCTACTTAGCAGGTTTTTCGAATACATTTTAAGACAGACCTGTTACTTTTTCACGAAATCCCAATATTGGGGAACAAAAGTGTACTCAGAAATAAACATGTTTCGTCCTAGCATACATAATCAGCTAGTTCTTTGCGAACGGCCATCTTCACTTTGACTTTAGGTTTTCAGTTGATCGGAAACGTAAAACCATGGCTGCTTGACTTTAGCTTGGACGACACCATGGACGACTTGAAGTACACGCCCCCTGACGTCACCGCAGGGGAAAAACACTGTGGGAAACAAAGCTTGTTTACAAACATGTTGATTTGTTAGTTGGTAGTTGCAGAAAGCAAAAATGTTGCGCTTTCATAGACTTGCACGCAAGGGTAAAAAATATTAGTTTCAATTTCATGGTTAAGATACGCAAATACATAAGATTAATGTTTACCTGAAAACGGCAAATTCCAAACAAATAATCAATTTTCTTGGCGTACATCTCATCCGGGACATGCGAAGCCAAACAGCTAAATGAAGGTTATGTTCGACTGCGGTATCCATGGAGATAGGAATTGTTTCCCACACCTGGCTGAAGCTCCACCTCTTTTCAAGTCGTCCATTGTGTACGACTCCATAAGAAGCCATGCATTGAAAGCTATCGTAAAGTAAAATGCTAAAGTTTTAAATTGTGTATTGGGCGTATGTATCGCGCGCAGAGAACTGAGTTATAGATTATCCTTCGACTGTTGCTGGGGCGACATTCCGCGCGCCGTTACCGTACCCCAGCGTGCGACAATATTAACGGCCCGCGCAGCTTTCCAATTTCGATCTCGATAGGAAACCTTCCCCCATCTCTCCAACCACCCCATCCCCTTGCCGTGGCATTTGAGATGCAGCCCGTGCGACGGGGCACTCGTTCCGCAACCACGGGTTCATGCGCAGCCGCAGTTCGACGAGCCATCCTGCACCTACGCCCCTTCTACCACCGGGTCGGTTAGGTCGCTCGCGTTCGTTCCAGTCGTTTCATTTATATGCGCACCTCGAACGGCAGCAATGTTTACTGCGTGGCGGCAGTAAAGGCAGGCGCACTCACACACACACACACGCCGTCAAGTGGTTGCGGCCTAGTGGAGCGAGGCGAGAAGATAGATGTGTGTGCGTGCACCAGGAGCGCGTCTTTTGCCCTTACAGTGTTAGTGGACCTGCCGCGTAAGACGTGCTGTAGCGAGTTACGGAAAGTATTTTTGCTTGAGTAACTGTTAAAAATGTTTCCGAAGAGTGACACACTTCAAATTGTGTCACTCTGGTTTTAAAAATGCCGTCAGCTAATGAACGACTTGAAGTACACGCCCCCTGACGTCACCGCAGGGGAAAAGTACTGTGGGAAACAAAGCTTGTTTACAAACATGCTGATTTGTTAGTTGAAAATTGCAGAAAGTAATAAAAGTTGCGCATTCATAGATTTGCATGCAAGGGTAAAAAAATATTAGTTTCAATTTCATGGTTAAGATACGCAAATAAATGAGATTAATGTTTACCTGACAAAAGCGGCAAATTCCAAACAAATAATAAATTTTCTTGGCGTACATCTCATCCGTGACATGTGAAGCCAAGCAGCTAAATGAAGGTTATGTTCGGCTGCGGTATCCATGGAGATAGGAATTGTATCCCACACCTGACTGAAGCTCCGCCTCTTTTCAAGTCGTCCATTAAAAACGTGAATACCAAACTCCTCAAAAAATGCTCAAAATGCTTTGTTCACGTTGCTGTAGCTGAGAAAATACTATACTCTATCCATTCTAAGGTTGCAGCTAATTCATCCAAGTGAATGTCAATAACTTTTTTAGCACAGCGTAAATTTCATTTGAAATATTGAAAAATACAAGGTAGCAATGCTACGGCACAATTAAAATGTGAGGAATCAAGATATAATTCAAATGCTTCGATTTATTTCGTTAGCAATTTATATTTCTGCTGCAACCTTAGAGTGGACATAGTATAACCATAATCGGGAAACCAAATCACATAAACCTGCATTGGACATTACTGCACGCTTTCCACAAGTAAAATAACAGGGTTATCACTTGAAGTCCCCCTGGAAAACTGTTTCTACGAAAACACTGCCCGCTAGTTTAGTCCATCGCGCCTAGAGGCGATGAGGTGTTTGACGTACGTGCTATATTCGACTTATCGCCTTCCCAGTTTCCGTGCCTCTAACGTAAAAAAATCTAGCCTCCGCTAACTCGTAAAGATATTATAACATACCCAGTAAGATGTATGCCCTAAAGTCGATAGCAAATTAACTAACTAGCCGATATAATTTAATTTTGTCGAAAAAAGTGTGGACTACGTAGTAAAAACGGAAACACTTTTATATGGTATCTTCATTCCTTACAGGGAAACATCGAGAAAACCCATCTACAAACGGAAACCACGTTTCCCACATGTAATAACTAGGAACGACCCTGTCGGAAATCAAGCCTGGATATCCGCAAGGGGTGGCGCATGGGAAAACTTACGATTCCATCACAAATTTTCGATTTCGTATGGATTAGGCCGAAATTTGCGTTAACTTAGTGAGAAATCGGTAGATACTGATGGTAAGTGTCTCGTGGATAGCGAGGTCACTGCATTCTCAATCAGTGGAATGTTAACAGTTTTAGTAAGTTGCAAGTGTTTGCCACTGGCGAATCTGTTTTGTCAATGTTGACCGATTAGAAAAAAAACTTATTGGGGTGACAAATAAGTACGCACATTTCACTATTACATAAGTTCAATGTCTACTAGTCTGTCACAGGAAAACTATTAACTGCAGATTAAATATGTAACTGTAATATCATACGAACAAATGTATATGCTCCGAGTCTACATTTAATAAATAACTTGCCGCCATTTCCGAAGTAAGACTGCTAATACATTTTTGTTACACGTTTTTAAAAGTGAATTGTGTGTTTTGATAAGTAACAGTTAAATTTACAGTAATACTTACAGTATGTGTACATAGTAATACGTATTTTTGTTGTTCGGTTGTCGTGGACAGTTTAATTTACAGTAATATTAATTTTCACCGTGAATTTACGTTGCTTCCAAAAATTCACAATGTACTACGCACAGTAAATTTATCATCGGCAAACAACAATAAATACACTTTAAATTCAAATATTTACAAAATGACAACTAAAATATTAAACTGTCCACAGCGACTTTCTGGTTATTGTGTTAGCCTGATGTCATAGGTGGTGTCTTTGAAACCTAGTGGGATTACTTGGTATTTTACATTTTTGCACATGTTTTTTTGAGCTTATCACGTAATTTATAAAGTACTGTAATTACGTTTAGCGTAAAATTATGAGATATTTTTTGGAACGTAAATGAAAATAAAATAAGTTGTTTTTCCAATAAGTGTGTGTTGTGATGAGTTTATTTCACTCGTGAAATCTGTAGTTTCCGATAGATTATTGTTGCAGTTTCAGCAGATTGAATCCGTGGAAAACCACAAAATGAATATTCACAGTTTACGTGTACGAACGGAACACTGACTCGTGATAGTCAGCCATACGAAAGAAATCGCGCCTGACCTGTAACTAGGCATCATTCGGTTATTTAACTGGATTTATTTACTTGGACATACTCCATTGCGAAATATATGACTGTTAAAAGGAAACTAAAAAAATAATACAAGAAAACATAAATAAGCAGAGTATGCTTTAGTCATCAGGATACATACACAACATGAAATTCCAAAACTGGAATCTGGTCAGATAAAATCGAGGAACAAACAGAAAATAAAAGAAATAACATATAATATATCTCTTGATGAACTCAAAGCCATCAAAAATCTCAAATCTGATCCTGACATTGTAATCCTTCCGGCAGATAAGGGCCGTGCTACTGTAGTACTAGATAAATCAGATTATGACAAACAAATCACAGACCTCATTACCACTGAACAATACACACATCTTGAAAAAGACCCCACTGCCAGCATAGAACGAAAAGTGTACCAAACTTTGAAAAAACATCAAAGTCACTTTCCAGACAAAATAAGATCAGAGCTGACACCACACAGCAGTAGGTCACCCCACATATATGGACTTCCAAAAATCCATAAACCTGACATGCC
>PNEQ01043968.1:0-24958 GCA_003012365.1 Medauroidea extradentata
TTGTTAAAGTGTTTCACAAAGGAAGATTTATTGTACAGACAAAAATATTACATGTGTTTCAAGAAGAAATAATTACCTTTAGAAACTTTGATTATTACTCAGATTTTGATGAAGCTTAAAAATGTATATTTTTAAAACGTGACATTTAATAATAATAAATGAAATATTTGACAGAACTTGTTATGTTTATTAACAAAATTTAAATAGCAGATGATCAAACCATAAGTGTACTTATGTTTACGAGGTTTGATAAAAACTTAGTATTTAATAAAACTTATGATTTATAAAGTGTAAATTTCTTACAAAACCTGTGATTTGTTTTTAAAGTGTTTTTGTCTATAAAATATGTTACAAAAACACACCAAAATGGCAGCAAACTGCTACTAAAATTTATCTTACAGTTAACAGTTTTCTAACTGTGGAGAAGGAAATATGGATAAATAAGAAAGGAAGATAAAAAAAAAAGATCAAGGGAAGAGAGAAGGTACCATCAAAATCGAGATCTACGATTGTGAAAGACAAGATTTCAGGCTGACAACATTATTACAATTGTTTGTAGGTTAGTGGAACAACGGGACATGTGCAAAATCGTCCCGAGTGTGTGAAAAATGTGGTAATGGTTTTTAAATGCTTCTCCTGCACAATTTGCTTTGTGGCGCTTGTCCCGTTGTTCGGCCGCACTCTTCAATTTTCTCTTTCCAAAATTTTGCAAATATAACTGCGCATATCTGAAGAAGTTTCTCAATTTACTGCGTGCATTAATCATTCCTTATTAATGGTAGACATATTAATGTGCTGAGCTTCAGCATCGTTTTTTAGCCAAGATATTTGCTCTTCTTCACACATGTTTTCTTCGTCTAGCGACTGGTCTCCATGAACTATTTTCTGTGTAACTATTTGCACCAAACAATGAATTAACTTGTTTCTTCCACAAATTGAAATTACTCGAATCATAGAGTTTTTCAATTGACACAATATCTTGTTCAAAGTTGGATATGTGGAACGAAACGAGTACGTACCGAAGCCGATTAGTGACGTCGCATTTAAGAAAACATTCCTTGCCACTGACAGTGTCGCTCCAACGGGCCTCTTAAATGAAAACCCACTGCCCGAAAAACTCCACCCTTATGCAGGATATTACAAAAAGGTACGGCCAAACTTTCAGGATACATTCCACACATAAAGGAAGAAAATATGTGATATGGACATATGTCCAGAAACACTTAGTTACCATGGCAGAGCTCGATTCTTTACATCCCGGCAGATGTCCCTACCATGGTAACTATGCATTTACGGACACATGTCCATATCACACATATTTTATCTTTGTGTGTATGGAATGTTTCCCGAAAGTTTGGCCATACCTTCATGTAACACCATGCATGGCCAAATAGCAACAACGACCGCTCCCAGAGGAAAAGTGTGAGGCAAGTAGCCAGGACGGCCAGGTGTCTTTAAAAAAAATAAATAGAACAAATTGATGCCGAAAGATCAAGAAAAATATTGTAAAAAAAATAAATCAATCAAACGATAGCTAGTAAGGGAAAGGTTCTTTTTTTTTCGGCCCCCATCTGCGGCGGGCGGATCGCCGCTGCAAACTCGAAACAGGACCACCTCGAACAGAACAACCTCGAATAGGACATCCTCGAACAGGACATCCTCGATCAGGAACAACCTCGAACAGAACAACCTCGAACAAAACAACCTCGAACAGGACAACCTCGAGCAGAACAACCTCGAACAAATCATTCGCGAAAATGATGTGTTGTAGTTGCAATTACTGCACAACAGCACCAGAAGCACTGCTTAGAGGGTGCCTGAAGGCGAACCGACCGAAAATGGAGATGAGCCTCAATAGATCGCAGCATGGCAACTGCTCTACCGAGTACAACACACCGCCTCGATTCGAGTCCCAACCAGGGGCGTCATTTCAGGTTTTTCCAGGGGGGGCAGTATTTGTTTTCTGATGATAGTGACCTTGTTGCATCTTTTTTATTAATTAAGCATGTATAATTTAGATACTTTAATAATAAAACTTTAGTTTTATGTCCTTAAGTTAGCATTGTTTACATTTAAAAATACAAAAAACATATTTATACACAAAAATTCCAAATCCAGGGGGAGCATTTGCCCCCCCCCCCCTGTAGCCACAAATGATGCCCCTGGTCCCAACACCGAACTTCAGGCCCATAGTGTACCATGGAGTGCATGTTGGCGTCCCGCAACACCCATTGGTGTGGTTCACAAGTGCTCTGTGCTGCGAACTGAGTCCAGGCAGGCCTCCTAGTATGATTAATTGTTGAGCCTTTCGGCCCAAGGGACTCTATAGTTATCGTTTCTTTGTCAGAGGAGATACTGCCTTAAAGGCATTCAGGCATAATCCCATGGCTGGTAGCATCGCACCACCGGTCTTTCGGCCGAGTGCGTAAACCAGCGGTTCGTACCTGCGGTTCATTTAGTACTGAGCAGGAATACTGGCGCAACGACAATCATCTCAGTACGGTAAAACAAACCTGTCTCACGACTGTCTAAACCCAGCTCACATTCCCTGTTGGTGGGTGAACAATCCAACGCTTGGCGAATTCTGCTTCACAATGATAGGAAGAGCCGACATCGAAGGATCAAAAAGCGACATCGCTATGAACGCTTGGTCGCCATAAGCCGGTTATCCCTGTGGTAACTTTTCTGACACCTCTTGCTGAAAACTCCTCAAGCCAAAATGATCGATAGGCCGTGCTTTCGCAGTCCCTACACATACTGATTGTCTGGATGAAACCAGCTTTTGCCCTTTTGCTCCACACGAGGTTTCTGTCCTCGCTGAGCTAGTCTTAGGACACCTGCGTTATCATTTGACAGATGTACCGCTCCAGTCAAACGCCCCGCCTGGCAGTGTCCTTGGATCAGATCATGCAGAGGTATGTGCAACCCGGGTGCACGGCGCAATCGAGCGAGGATGCTGGGTGGCCCCGAGTTTTCTTGAGCGCTTGGAACAAGAAAAACTGTGCCGAGGGGCATAAGAGGCCCAACGTCACGCGCTCCGCTCGACCAAGTAAGTAAAGAAACTATGAAAGTAGTGGTATTTCACTGCTGACCGGAAGACGTCTCCCACTTATGCTACACCTCTCATGTCTCCTTACAGTGCCAGACTAGAGTCAAGCTCAACAGGGTCTTCTTTCCCCACTAAGATTCCCAAGCTCGTTCCCTTAAAAGTGGTTTCGCTAGATAATAGATAGGACAGTGGGAATCTCGTTAATCCATTCATGTGTGTAGCTAATTAGATGACAAGGCATTTGGCTAGTTTTGCATTAATTTTCACGATGAGTGATCTCCTACTTATATAATGTGTGTAAAACATAAACTGTAAGTCACAATGGGAACTTCCAATGTATGGGAGATCTAGAAGAGGCATCCCCTAATTAAACACATTAAAAATGTAATATATGTGGTGCATTCCCTGCCATGAGTCTCAGGCTAGAAGGTCGGCCTTGGAGTCTCGCGTGGCACACCCCCACCAGGCATACTTCACTACCCACAGGAGGAGTTTGTTTTAGGGCTGTCACCCCCTCCACCTTCACCACCCGGGCAGTGGGTACTTGAAACTCAATCTGAGTCACACACCATACAAACATAACATTCAAAATAAATACACTTCACCATATATCACTGTCAAGCACTCAAGGCTCGTGATAGTCTACTTGAAATGTAAACACAGGACAACACAGCTAAAATAAACATAGACAGACACCTGATATTAAAATATGGCATCGTCTGTTATGCTGCACCATCCTCCGCCACACTGGTCGATCGTCTGTACCTTCTCCAACATAGGAGGGTCCCATACAGGTCTCTGGTAAGCAGGTTGCTCATTGCCAGTCCAGTTCCCAACAGGCCAGTCAATGCCACCTCTGTCTCTGTGTACCACACCCCCTTCCACAACAGGATCACCTCCACCTCTTTCACTCCAAATCTTGCACTCACATCATCCACCAAATCCCAATTGTGGGCATACTTCTCTTTCTTCCTTGTGAAGGACCACTTCATTCACTTCGATTGGACGAACTGGCCATCTAGGATGTAGGCCCCATCATCACCACTCGTATGTGCGACTATATCTGGCTTCACCAAGCCGTCGCTAGTCCAGAACCTTTGTTCCTTGAGGGTGTTGTAGCCTTTCGCCACCAGCCTCTCCGCCCCACCCGGACGACACAGTCGTGTCGGGCCACACGTGTCTTGTGTGTTCTGTCGCACTGCTGGACCACATGATATGTGGTCTCAGCATCACTGCAGCCTGCACGGCACTTCGGCATTTGTCCTTCAGATCCACGCCTCCCTCTCGAAGTGCGAACACATGAGGGGAGGCTGTTTGCTGACAATATGGACATACAAAATAAAATCTGCCGCTGGTATCTGGCCCGCACGCTGTCCCAACCAGGTGGTAGAACCAGGGCTGGAAGTCGTCCCAACCATATCTGTACCATCCACCGAATAGTGCCACCGGTCTCACCATAAGGTACGAACCTTGGCTGTGGTGTCAATAGACCGGCCTCCAACCACTGCCGCAGCCCTCGCCTACTCCACTCGGCTCCTAAACAAGGGCATGTTAATAAGATCTCTCGCTGGGGGGTAGTCGAAGTGCATCACATTCTTCAGCCTGGAAATAATCCAGACCGGAACAGAGCGAACAAACAATGGGATATTCAACCCCCCAGATAAACATGGGGCATGAAAGAACCCAACCACAGTGTCATTGGGTAGCCGCAACTATCGCTGTACAGTGGCCCTCACCAGCACATCAACAGAACTGAGCAATCCTAGCCTCACTCTTGCAAATGATAGCTGATATATAAGTTTGGGGATGAGGTATGTCTTAAGGACTTCAAGGCGCTGCTGAGGTTATAGTGGGACTCGAGTGATTCGCTCTAGGTCTTCATTAATGGCAACCTTTACAGCAGTGACTCCCCTGCAAGTGAAACCAATGCCTAGATACATCCAGATATCAGCCACCCCGATAGGAGCCAGCTGCTGTCCCCCTACACAAAACATGGGTCAGTCAGCACCTTGAATTTCTTCTCCTTCCCCAAAGCCACCATTGCAAGAGCATGCGATTTTTGGACGGAAAGCTCCAGCCCGAACTTAGACAGAGAGCCGTGAATAGTGTCTAAGTTCTTCTGCAGACCATCCTTGGTACTGCAAAGAGAACCACATCATTTGCAAAGGCGAGTCTCGACACCAGATGATCACCAATCCGATAACCCACGCCGGGGTCGAAACCCTTCATGGCCAGGTTGAACAGGACCGGTGAGAGAGGATCTTCCTGCCTGACCCCCCTGGCCACAGGAATTTGGCCTCTAGGCCGTCCGGGCACATGTAACTCAGTTGTTGCCAAGGAATACACATGCACCAGTTGGTGCATCTATATATAGGGAAATCCCCTTGCCCTCAAGATGTTCATCGACGGGGTGTGTGCCACGGTGTCAAACGCCTATCGGACATCAAGGACCCTCTTAAACAGCTACCGGATCTTAGTTGTCGAGATGTGCAATGCCTCTGAGAGTAATGTAAGGTTCTCTGCCAGACCATCTTGCTTCACAAACGCTCTCTGCTCAGGAGAGATCTTGAGCCCCTTTTGCAATCTATCGCTCAGGATCTTATGATAGTGCCTAGTGACCACCGACGAGATGGTTATCAGGTGGAAGTCTGCCGCAGTGGCTGGAGAAGACACCTTCGGTATGAGTACCGTGCGTGCCATCGACCACCACTATGGAACAGCATTGGTCAGAAAGATCAGGTTGAAGAGATCCGTCTTTATATCCACAGACACCACCGACAATTCCTTGCTCGTAATTCCTTCTGGTACTGATGCAGATTGGCCCTTCAGGACATGTGCTCGAACCTCATTCGGGGTGATCGGGTCCCCATCTGGTGGGGATCCCCCTCATATGGTTCACACCCAACATCTTGGAGGTCCTCTCCCTCTCTTAAGAGGTTCTCCCACCACTCGGCGGTGCCTTGTGGATATTGGCACTGAGACTCGTCTTAACCCCCCCCCCCAACACCATTCGTGCAGCTCTTCCCCGGTCCTTCTTCCAAAGGGTCTGAACCCTTGCATACTCTCTTCTTCTCTCTTCCAGCTTGTTCTTAGGAACATAGCAAGAGCGATTCTCCAGGGAGGGTTTGAGTGGTCTCTCACTGATCTTAAATATTTCCTCAAACCATTCACCAATAGTCCTATACAGATCCTCTCTCTTCACTGCAACCTCTGCTGCCCTCCATAGTAGGTCTCTACGATAGGGCCCATCATCCTTCTCACTCAGCTCATCCATCAGGGTACGTAGTCTTTCACTTAGTTGAACAAGAAGGGAGGCACCCTCCTCTTCGCTCTCCACAATCGGGATGACCTTCCGACATGTGGAGGTGGCTCGCGTCATACATCTCCTGGTATTCGGATACAGTGGATCCAGATAGTCGATCCTTTAAATCTCATCCATAACTACCCTATACCAGGCAAATTTATGGATGGATTTAATCGCATCAAGTGACCTGTCAAGGAACAGGCCCTTGCCATGCACAGCCGCTACCAGAGCCTGATTTGCAAATTTTACATTCTCAGGTAAGTGAAACTCCTCCTGGGCCAGAATCATCAGGTCCTCATCCATCCAACTGACCTTCAGAATCGCTGGCATCGGGAGTACCTGGTTATATTCTACTTGATGTCTCTTCTGTTCGTGTACTCCTACTCCTATCTTGGAGAAGGCCATCTCGCACCAGTGGCAACGGAACATGGTGCAGCCCACCAGAGAGCACAAAATAAACAACAATAGCAAATCCAGATTAAACCACTCATAGGACAAGCTCGCTGTTTAGCCTGAGGGCCAATCTCCTATACCCAATGGGTTAGCGAATAAGAGTGCGAGGTGTCTGCCACTAGAGCCCAGTTTTAGATGCTCCGCTTGCAATAAACAGAGTGTTGCCCAGCAGTCGCCACATGGAGGCACTAGGTTAGGTTTACATGCACTACCAGAGAGTCATAGTTACTCCTACCGTTTACCTGGGCTTGCTTGAATTTCTTCATGGTGACATTCAGAGCACTGGGCAGAAATCACATTACGTCAACACCGGTTTGGGGCCATCGCAATGCTTTGTTTTAATTAGATAGTCAGATTCCCCAGGTTCGTGTCAGTTCTGAGTCGACCATTTAATGGCGGCCGAAGAGGGGCACCACCTGGTCCACACAGGGATGCGGCAGAAACCACCTCGCAGCAAGGAAGATCCGCGGAGTGGCCAAGGCACGGGACCGAGCTCGGATCCTGGAGGCTCGCCACCGCATGAGGTGGGGGTCGCCAGCTATCACCTCGCCCAGGACCGGCACGTTAGCGCGAACCCGATTCCCGACCAAGCCCGAAACGGCCCGTTCCTCAGAGCCAATCCTTATTCCGAAGTTATGGATCCAATTTGCCGACTTTCCTTACCTACATTAGTCTATCGGCCAGAGGCTCTTTAACTTGGAGACCTGCTCCGGATATGGGTACGAAACAACGTGATTGCTCCGCGTGGCCCTCTCCTAGTTTTTCAAGGCCCGAGAGGAAGATCTAGACACCGCTGCAACTGCGGTGCGCCTTCGCGTCCCAAACCCTATCGCCCTGCTAGAAGATTCCAGGGAACTCGAACACTCATACAGAAAAGAAAACTCTTCCCAGATCTCCCGATGGCATCTCCGGATCCTTTTGGGTTACCCCGACAAACACTCTCACGAGGGCCCGAATTGAAACAGTTCCGTTTCTTTGTTCCGGAATAGGAACTGGATTCCCTTTCGCCTGCCAGGGGTATAGCGGCCGGACAGACCACCCATCGGCATCAACTTTCACATAGGACTTACGATCGACTGACTTGTGTGTAACGGCTGTTCACACAAAACCCTTCTCCACTTCAGTCCTCAAGGACCTCGCTTAGGTATTTGCTACTACCACCAAGATCTGAACCGATGGTGGCTCCAGGCAGGATCGCGCCACTGCCCTTCTGCGCTCACCACTGCGACCCTCCTACTCGTCAGGGCTTCTTCGAGCACCGGCCACCCCGAGGAGCACCGGCACACTCCCAATGCCGCTTACAGCCGAGTATAGGCACAACACTTCAGCGCTGTCCCTATTCAGGGCTAGCTGCTTCGGCAGGTGAGTTGTTACACACTCCTCAGCGGATTGGCCACCGTCCTGCTGTCTTAAGCAACCAATGCCATTCATGGTTTCCCATAAGCGTCGATTCAGGCGCCTTAACTCGGCGTTTGGTTCATCCCACAGCACCAGTTCTGCTTAACAAATGTGGCCCAATTCGCACTCGTAATCCGTCTCCAGCCTCATCCTCAAACAAGCCGAGGTTCTCACCCATTTAAACTTTGAGAGTAGCTTGAGGTTGTTTCGGCCCCAAGGCCGCTAATCATTCGCTTTACCATATGAGACTCTTTTCTTCTTTCCTCCGAGTGCCAGCTATCCTGAGTGAAACTTCGGAGGGAACCAGCTACAAGATGGTTCGATTAGTCTTTCGCCCCTATACCCAGCTCCGACGATCGGTTTGCATTATAGAATAGGTCGGACATCTATCAGGGTTTCCCCTGACTTCGTCCTGGACAGACATAGTTCACCATCTTTCAGGTCCCAACATGTACGCTCTAGGTGCGCCTTACCTCGCACTGAGGACGAGACGTCCCGGGAATGTGGGCCTGGCCTGGGGCCGGAGCCCAGGTCACCAGTACCATCTTCCCTTGGCCGCGCACCAAGCTGCCATAACATTCATTTCAACTGTAGGTTTAGCACAACCCAATGACTCACGCACATGATAGACTCGTTGGTCCGTGTTTCAAGACGGGTCGGGAGTTAATCTGAAGGTGGGCATCGCAGACGGGAGCGGCGATCCAGTACATGGAAACCCAACGACCGAAGGCGAGACGGGGCCAGGGCCATGACGATGCATGGACACCCGCACCGAACAAGTCGGCAATTCGCCACATGCGTCGGCGTGGTGCCGGATGCTGCACCAACCCAAGTGCTTCGCATTTAGTGGACCGACTCCTCTGGTCATACCGTTGGGCGGCCGGCCGGGTCACCAGACGTCCACGCGACCGCGACCGTCGAACCCACCACGGGATGCACAGTCTGCCTGCCCGGGCATTTGACCGGCAAACAACTGGTCGCGATGTTTCTACTAGGGAGGACGTGCACTGCTCCAGGCTCAAGAGCGGTACGCCACACCACCGAGTGAACACCGGAAACGACACCACAAGCAAGGTTAATCGCCGCAGGCGACCGCCGTCGTCTGGCAGGGAGCGGCCAGCGACTTTACCGGACAATACAGTTGAATCCAATTCTTTTCGAATTCAGGATGTCTCCCATTTACCCCTGAACGGTTTCACGTACTCTTGAACTCTCTTTTCAAAGTTCTTTTCAACTTTCTCTCACGAAACTTGTTCGCTAATGGTCTAGTGGTCATATTTAGCCTTAGATGGAGTTTACCACATACCCACTTAGGGCTGCACTCTAAAGCAACCCGACTATGAGGAGAGATACTCCCGGTAGATGCGTTGGCCTCTACAGACCTGACACCATCTCCGGGTCGTGGCCCTATTTAAGACGGACTTGGACTCGCCACCACGATCCAGTATGAGCGGATCCTCCCTAACACCACATTTCCATACTGACTGGGCCTGCGGGATTCGGTGCTGGGCTCTTCCCTGACCGCTCGCAGCTACTGAGGTAAGCCTTGTTAGTTTCTTTTCCTCCGCTAATTAATATGCTTAAATATAGTGGATAGTCTCGCCCGATGTGAGGTCGTCTGTGGGTTATTGAGCACGGCACCTGCCCAGGCACATTTGGCGCACATGTTTGTTGGAGAACGCGATTGCCCCTGGGGGCTGCCTGGCAGATGGAGAGGATCAGCAGGGCTCCTGGCCCAGTGGCTCCGCACTCTCACAGCGAAGTCTTTTACCATCTTCCCGACATGATCGCCGGACCCCGAGGACATTACCCGACTGCCAACAGAGGTTCACGTTCGGCCAGCCTCGAGGTCGCACTCGGCACTGTGAGGGTAGACAAGAACCAATCTCAGAACAGCGTTCTCCTCTCCTCGCATTTAAAGGGATGTGCAACACACGAGCCCTCACCTGGGAGCACTACCTGATGGGACCCCACAACCACTGTGGGCGGACCCGAGTGAGACACCGGTCGTGGCCCTCATGGCCGTGCTGAGTCTTCCAGCTTCCCCAGCATGCCGGCCAGGGACGGGATGTCAGCGTGCTAACTCATGTGGTGCATGTTCCGAAAAGAAATACGAAAACTTTTTGTTAAATTTTTTCAAGACTGTCCCTCAGATAGGGATGGTTCAGGAATGGAATCCCATGGACCGCAATGTTCGTTCAAAGTGACGATGTTCATGTGTCCTGCAGTTCACACGACGACATGCAGTTTGCAGTGTTCTTCATCGACCCACGAGCCAAGTGGTCCACCATTCAGAGTTGTGATTGATTGACTACGCAGCAGCTTCCCGCTGCACCTGGTTCATTGCTTGTCAGAACTTGCGGTTTACGAATCAGACAAACCATGGGTGGGCGGGCCCAAGGATTTCACCTGGATCCCTTCGATCGCCGGCACCACGGCTTCTACCGCACTTCGGCATACTGCGCACCAGTGAGGCTTTCGCCCGGATACCTTCGATCGTCGGAGAGACCGCTTCCGCCACACTTTGGTGTACGTTCCTCCCGGCAGCGTAGGTACACCCAGGCCAACTTAAGCACGGTGCACTCGCCAAGGGTCCATCGCTCGCCCAGCTTTCCACCGCCTCGCAGGAGAGGTCTACAACTCCATCTCGTTATTCTGTCTACATCACGATTCTGACATAGCTCTGTGTATATCTGAAAATAGATCGAGCCGGTCCGAGGATGGCTTACTACCCAGTAGCGCACTCAGCCATGGTGGAGAGGATGCTCCAAGATGCAGTAGCTTTGCTGCGAGATGCAGCTCCCCAGGGCATCGGGCAGCGGGGACCTCTGACAGGTCCCAGGTTCGCGGTGCAGCATCTGCCGCTGGCCCGGCTTCCCTGCGCTGTGCTTGGTCCATGTCTGGGTGCACGCGGAGTCGGGGCCAGCCGACTGGTCCGGGATGGCAGAATTTCCACAGCTGGCACTCGCCCATCCTCCGGCGCGATAGAGGTACGTGGTTCGCCGGATCAGATGAACACCCGAGAGGGGACCGCTTTCTCCCAGAGTGTCGGGGCACAAGGGCCAGCAGGCCCGGTCCGCGGTGTAAAAGACTCGGCCAGTGCTCGACCTACGTCACACCCTCTGCCAGTACCTCTCTCTTTCGCGAGGGTGAAGACTTCCGCTACACTTTGGCATACCACCCCTCCAGGTTGGCCTCTGCTCGCACCCTAGTGCATCGACCTCGTAGGGTCGCTCTGCGCATGACCGGGGAGTGGCTGCGTTCGAATGGAGTTAACAATTCTCTCTGCTCAGGTAATGACCCTTCCGCAGGTTCACCTACGGAAACCTTATTACGACTTTCGCTTCCTCTAAATGATCAAGTTTGGTCATCTTTCCAGCAACATCAAAGACTCGACGAGCGAGCCATCACACACCGGTCCGAAGACCTCACTAAATCAATGAATCGGTTGTAGCTATGGGCGGTGTTTACAAAGGGCAGGGACGTAATCAATGCGAGCTTATGACTCGCGCTTACTGTGAATTCCTCGTTCATGGGGAACAATTGCAAGACCTAATCTATAGCATGAAGGAGGGTCAATGGGTTACCCAGCCCTTTTGGGATAGGAGGACACGCTGAATCCTTCAGTGTAGTGCTTGTGCAGCCCAGAACATCTAAGGGCACCACAGATCTGTTATTGCTCAATCTCGTTCGGCTAGAAGCCGCTTGTCCCTCTAAGAAGATCATTTGTCGCCGGTAGCACAAAGGGATACCAGAGTCTCGTTTGTTATAGGAATTAACCAGACAAATCGCTCCACCAACTAAGAACAGCCATGCACCACCACCCACCGAATCAAGAATGAGCTCTCAATCTGTCAATCCTTCCAGTGTCCGGGCCTGGTGAGGTTTCCCATGTTGAGTCAAATTAAGGCACAGCCTCCACTCCTGGTGGTGCCCTTCCGTCAATTCCCTTAAGTTTCAGCTTTGCAACCATACTTCCCACGGAACCCAAAAGCTTAGGTCTCCCCGAAGCTGCCCGCCGAGTCATCTGATGAACTTCGGCGGATCGCTAGCTGGCATCGTTTATGGTTAGAACTAGGGCAGTATCTGATCGCCTTCGAATCTCTAACTTTCGTTCTTGAGTAATGAAAACCCCAGAGGCCCGACCGCGTTTAAACTGCTGGCTTTAGTACTTTTACTTTGGACCAATTTTCTCGGACAACTTTGCACATTGATAGCAGGATTTGAACCCCAACCCCCTCCCCCCTCTTTCCAGATCACCCTTAACAAAGATACTTTTAAATATTTTTATAATTTCATCTATATTTATCCATCAAATCACCAAACATAACTCAACCTGATCTACCTTATTTAACCTAATTACCTAACTTGACATAATTTACCTACCTTGACCTAACCAACATTATTTAACATAACTAACATTACTTAACCTAAATAACCTATATTGATATAATTAACATAAATACTCCATGCTAACATAACTTAACCTAATTAACTTAACCTACAAAACCTAAATTGATGTTAGTAACCTAACTTGACCTAAATATCCTACCTTGACCTAACTAACCTAACCAAACCTAGCCTAGTTTAACGTAACCTAACCTAACATAGCCTAGCCTTGCATAGCCTAGCTTAACCTAACCTAGCATATCCTAGCCTAGCCTTGCCTAGCCCAGCCTAGCCTAGCCTTGCCTAGCCCAGCCTAGACAAACCTAACCTAGCTTAGACTAGCGTTGCCTAGCCTAACCTACCCTTGCCTAGCCTAACCTTAACTAACCTAACCTAAACTAACCTAACCTAGATTAATCTAACCTAACCTAGACTAGCCTTGCTTAGCTTAACCTAACTTACCCTTACCTAGCCTAGCATAAGCCTAGCATAGCCTAGCCTAACCTAATCTAACCTAGCCTACCTCCTAATGTAATGTGCGTATATGCACACCTCGTGCCTTCGACCCTCGTTCGTAACATATTATTATGCGTGTCACAACACCTCCGGCCTTTGTTCTCACAATAACCTCCATTGCTACTCGTATGTTTCTTCACACACTTCATATGACTACCTAGAACTAAATTTATAATATTTTTATTTAATTTGCTCGACAACCAAACTTGTACTTTTATTGCAACACTTCTTAGGATAACCACGAACAAAACTTGTACTTTTTTTACACTTCATAGGACAACCTCGAACAATACTAATACTTTTATTACAACACTTCATAGGACAACCTCGAACAATATGTATACTTTTATTTCAACACTTCATACATAGGACAACCTCGAACAAAACTTGTACTTTTTTTACAACACTTCATAGGACAACCTCGAACAATACTAATACTTTTATTACAACACTTCATAGAACAACCTCGAACAATATTTATACTTTTCTTTCAACACTTAATAGGACAACCTCGAATAATTTCACCTATACAGGTGCAGAGTAATATGTTGTCTTTGTGCATATAATGTATGCAAGTGTTTAATTACGTATGTGTACATGTATACAATGTGTACTTGTCGTGGATATATATAAAAAAGAAATACTCATCTTTAAATATAAATGAAGCTACTGTTGCCGAGATAGTCGCAGACGTCGTTGCCAGCGCCCACGAATCTCGGCCCAATTGAAGTAGAGGAAGCTGTCCCGATGATCTTCACGCACGTCGTTGCCAGCGTCCATGAAGATCTCGGAGCAATGGAAAGGTGTTCGCATCAGGCGGCACACACATTGATTGAAGAAGTACGGATAAGTAATTTAAGGAGAAGGGTTAGGAAAGTTACTGATATGGGAAAAACAATAGTTGCATTGGCTTAGCAAGGATTCACTAAAGGAAAAAAAGGATACATTTTAAAAGGACTAATGAAGGACTTCGGGGTAAACAACATTCTTCGTGAAGAACTTGTCGCAGTGTTTACGGAGAAAGGTACAATCTGGATCCTTTTTAACAAGGATGTGGACAGACTCAAAGTTCTTAACCCGAAATAGGGCAACATACAATTGGCCGTGACTGAAAACAGGCCTAGGAAGATAGACAACAACCATTTGAAAGGTTTGTCCTTGACTTTTGTTAATTGTCTTGGCATATTCCAAACACAATGGAAGCATCAACCTATCTGGTAGTCGGATGTCTCCTTCAGGTAAATCTTCGGCTGGACACAGACTTCCATCGCCGACTCTCAGCAGGAATGACGTGAATTATTCTTGTCCTTCATCAGCTCGCATGTTGATCTTCAAACGGAACTGCCGTATAGAAGGCCACAGCAGTGAATACTTCAAACATGCTTCCACCTGATTAGCTCTTGTGCCGTGATGTACCACAGGTAACACTTGACGAGAGTCACCACCCAGTAGCACCCTCTTGCCACCGAAAAGTGTGTTCTCATTCATAGTTATGTCTCTCAACAATTTATCCACACAATGTAAGGCATACTTATGTGCCATTGGAGCTTCGTCCCAAATAATTAACACTGCTTGGCGCAGCAGCTCAGAATCCAATGACTGATGTGCAATGCCCGACACACTATCTGTGTGAACGGGCACAGGAAGTTTAAACAGGGAGTGCGATGTGCATCCTCCTTCAAGCAGCATTGCTACAATGCCTGTCCATGCCACAGCAAGACATATTTTATCTTCACATCTCACTTTATGAATGAGGGAATTATACAGGTATGTTTTCCCAGAACCTCCTGGGCCATCCACAAAAATGTGCGGCCATTAACTCTCCCTTTATTCTCTGCTGATGCGACAGCTTGCAGAACAGCATCGTACACTGCCCTCTGATCTTCATTTAACGACGAAAACATGGCTTCTGCCTTAGTGCGTTCTGCACATACATCAAATTGGTGAACAGGAGCAATCAACGTTGCACCGGGTGTCGGCAAGTGGTAATATGCACATGTCTTGCTGCAAAATGACAGGCAATGTTGTATGTGCTGCAGTGCCTTGCTTCTGCTGCACTCTCATCTACGAATCCACTGTCGAACATGTGGATCTTCATTCGCTCGTACAGCATCTTCGTCTCTGCTATGTTGCAAAATTGCAACATGTGCACAAATATAATTCTCAGCCTACTTGGCACAGACCACATGGCCGCCTCTCGTAGGCACACTTCGTAGATATAATCTCTTTTTAATAGAAACAGACCTTCACAGGCTTTAAGATAAGTTGGATGAGTCTCGCCCCCAACTGTTCTTATGTTCTCAAACGATGTTGGGCCTCTTACATTATTCAAAAACAAACGGAGGCATGTAAATACTTGATTGCCATGCGGACTTATATGGTGGATCCTACCAATGTTATGGAGACCACCTTTCTCTTGCTTTCGCCATTCACACTACTTCTTCTGCCATGCATAATGTTGCGGATGTTCAACATACGTGAGTTTCAATGGACATGGTCTCAAGTGACATTGTCCGACCCTGGACTCGTGAATCTGCTTGTGGGCAAAATTACTGCCGAAAAATTCCATCAAATGCGTATTTCTGCCTCGCTGCCTCTCCAGAGCAGCACGAACGTCATCCCCATGTATAATGATGTTCTGCTTCTCCTCCAAGTGGATCGCAAAGCGAAACACCACAATATTTTTATCCGCCATTTTAAAACATAACAGCCTCCAGCAAGCTTCTGAGGAACTCACATAACGGCAATCTAAATAGGATGACACTTCATCCCATACATAATACCCCACTTGTACAGTCGCACTGTCATAACCTTTATGGATATACTTGAATAGATATTTCGTTGCTTGCAATGAACTGCAAATCTCCACTTTTATATGACAGTGGTACCTCTCCAACAGATACAGATTATACGGCACTATGTGCCTGTTATCGTACACCTTTCCGCCTACCTCCACAATGGAGCCGTCATCGGGCCGCCGATATTGTACGAAACCTCTCACGTTCACTTCTGTGTCACTCCGGAATGCTTTCGGGAATCTAAAGCGACATTGTCCATCTCTAAAGCAGGGTGCTCCTCGTCCACACTTGGCTTGGATCATATGACTTTTCACTAATTTGTGAAGTTGCGGCGTCACTGTACCATCAGGTATACACACCCTCACAATGTAAACCTCGAATTACAATACTCTCACTCCAGGGACTTTGTCTCTAGAGCAGAGGTCGGGCTCCACCTGGGGTCTACATGAAATTTCACCCAGGCCTAGGGTGACAGTCTTGGCAGCAGCCGAGGAACCTGCGACACTCCAGGAACTTAGTCGCTGGAGCAAATTTTCGGGCTCCACCTGAGGTATACGTGAAATTTCACCCAGACCCAGGGCGAATTTCCTGGCAGCAGCCGAGGCACCTGCGATACTCCTGGGACTTAGTCGCTGGAGCATAGTTCGGGCAACACCTGGGGTCTACGTAAAATTTCACCCAGACCCATGGCGATTTTACTGGTGGCAGCAGAGGCATCTGTGATACTCTAGGACTTAGTCGCTGGAGCAGAGTTAGGTCTCCACCTGTGGTCTATGTGAAATTTCACCAAGGCCCAGGGAAACTTTCCTGGTGGCAGCTGAGACATCTGCGACACTTCAGGGACTTAGTCGCTGGAGCAGTTGTCGGGCTCCACCTGGGGCCTATGTGAAATTTCACCCAGGCCCAGGGCGACTTTCCTGGCGGCAGCCGAGCCATCTGCGACACTCCATGGACTTAGTCGCTGGAGCAGTTGTCGGACTCCACCTGGGGTCTACATGAAATATCACCCAGGCCCAGGGCGACTTTCCTGGTGGTAGCCGAGGCATCTGCAACACTCCAGGGACTTAGTCAATGGAGCAGAGGTCAGGCTCCACCTGGGGTATACATGAATTTTCACCCATACCCAGGGCGACTTTCCTGGCAGCAGCCGAGGCACCTGCGATACTCCTGGGACTTAGTCGCTGGAGCATAGTTCGGGCAACACCTGGGGTCTACGTGACATTTCACCCAGACCCAGGGCGACTTTCCTGGTGGAAGCCGAGGCATCTGTGCACTCCAGGGACTTAGTCGCTGAAGCAGAGTTCGAGCTCCACCTGGAGTGTATGTGAAATTTCACTTAGACCCAGGGTCACTTTCCTGGTGGCAACCGAGGCATCTGCGACACTCCAACGGCTTAGTCTCTGGAGCAGAGGTCGGGCTCCACCTGGGGTCTATGTAAATTTTCACTCAGGGCAAGACAACATTTTTTGGGTGTAATCGAAGTGGTTGCGCCCCCCAAAGGACTTTGCCACAGGAGAGTGGGTAGGCGCCCAGTCGACATCAGGGCAGCACTACTACACCCTATAATACCCAACTCGGGTCCCACCTGGGGGTTACGTAAATTTTTACCGCTGTTAGAACACACTCTGGCGGCAACTGAGGCATCAGCTGACCGCCAAAACATTCGCGGGGGAGTCGCAGGTCTGGTCCCAGTCGGGCTCTAGCTGGGGGTCTACGTGCAATTTCATCCAGGCCCAAAGCGACTTTCCAGGTAGCAGCCGGGGCATCTGCGACACTCTAGGGTCTTAGTCGCTAGAGCAGAGTTCGGGCTCCACCAGGGGTCTATGTAAAATTTCACCCAAGGCTTGATCACAGTAACAATCAATTTCTGCAAAATTCGACGTAAACCTAAATTTAAAATACTTTCATACGTCACTGTCATTTATAAACATATTGGATGATAAACTAACCATAGAGACAATATCACAATACCTGTGACATGCCACATGTTACTCGGAAACAGCAAACCATGACCCATCACCGATGAACTGTAACTGATGACTGACGACCTGTTACCCAACACATGACACTCATATCTGGTGACAGTTTATATAGGACCTGTTACTTATATCTCGATAACCGTGACCCGTAACCGGTGACCTGATACCTGTGATTGGTGACCAAGAAACGGTGACCTAATACCTGTGACCTCTTACCTGTGACTCGTCACCACTTGCTCTCATAGCCCATACAAACAGGTGTTGCAGACCCTTTTTGTAACTCTATCTCCTCTGAAGGGGGATGAGGGAGGGGGTAAAAGGTAGGGAGGTTGTCATGGGGAAGAACCGAACTTGTTTATGTTAAAGGTCCCATGCCTCTATCTCCCTTTGTTTAGACACAATAAGCCTCCAAAGTCATGGTCGGAAACTTCCGTTCTTGATTCATGTATATATACGGAGGCTGATTTAAATTTGCTTGCTATAGAATTAATTTAAACGTTCTATCATTAAGGTGGGTGGGGAAATTAATTCAATTAATCAAAGTTAATTAATTAATTGGGGAATGGAGGCTGATTTACAATTGCTTGCTACAGGATAAATTTAAAAATCTACCATTGGAGTTTTGACTTTATATTTATACTAGAATTTACATGTGGGTGGGTGGGAAAATTAATTAAATTAACAATTGGTTTAATTTTAAGTTAATAATTTGGGGGAATGGTGGCTTGGCTGTGAGAGGTGAGGAGCGAAAGGCGCCTGCACCATTGTTACAAAATGATTTATTTTGTAAGTCGTTATTATATTTGGGGTTCATAAGTTTTTATTAGTTTTGGGGGTTTCATTTAGATGGTAGCTACACTGTGTGTTTATTTAGATGTTATTTAGGGTTAAAAGACTAAGAGACAGTTATGGTTGAACAAGCATTTACTATACTACAATGGCAGGTACTCTGAATACAAAATATGTTACAATGTGATCTATTTATTAGGAGGGGAGTGCAATATTACTGATTCATCAGTTATTATATTAAGTTGAGAGTTGCTGCCACATAACTAGATCTGACGACCTTACCGAAAGCTGGATTGATGAGGAGACGGCATCGACGGACGAGCACGCACCACCGGGGCTCGATCCAGAGACCCCGGATGAGAACTGCACTGCTGTTGATCTGATGAGTGCTGGTGGAAGACTGCTCGACGACAGACAGACAGACCCCCCCCCGTTTACTTGGTAACCGCGCCTTATATCGGCATGCTTGTCCTCGATATTGTGCAACTACGAGGGGGGTGAGGGTGAGTTGCTGTCTTCCGTGGTTTCCCAACGCTGACCTGATTGCCGCTCGTATGTCTTGCTGTCTGGCTTGCCAGGCAATATTGCAACATTACCCCCCAATTTTCGAAGAAGATCGGTCCCTGGATCTTTAGGCCGGTCCGAGATTGATGTGAAAGTTGGACTCAAATCTGGAATTTTTTCTGGCAGTGGGAATATGGAGAAGGTAGTTAAACTCTTCCACATGGATAGGAATTGCTTAGACGGACTAACTAGAGAAAGATGGATAACTAAGGTGAAGGAACTGCCTACTTGACGTTGACAGTCTGTATACAAGCATCAGCCGTACTCTGCTGAACTAAGGTTGGCCAGTGTGTCCTTGAACTTGTGCATGGCGTGCATAATTCTTCCACACGAGTGTGGTATCGCAAATCACGCCAGCTGTACTGGTGAGGTTTCCCGTGTTGAGTCAAATTAAGCCGCAGGCTCAACTCCTGGTGGTGCCATTCCGTCAATTCCTTTAAGTTTCAGCTTTGCAACCATACTTCCCACAGAACCCAAAAGCTTTGGTTTCCCGGAAGCTGCCCGCCGAGTCATCGGAGGAACTTCGGCAGATCGCTAGCTGGCATCGTTTATGGTTAGAAATAGGGCGGTATCTGATCGCCTTCGAACCTATTACTTTCGTTCTTGATTAATCAAAACACCAGGTAAGCCGCTCGCGCTCCACTCGGACTATTCTTACCCTCTTTGGCCTTCGGCCAATGCCTCGTGCCTTCGAAGCTCGAGGGAGGCCTGTGGCCCCCGTACTGTTTTAAAACAGGCATGTCAATCTTAGTGCAGACACCTCGGGACTTCGGCCAAAGCCTCGCGCCTTCGGCGCTCGAGTGGGGCCTGCAGTGCACAACTGTTGTAAAAGAGGCTTGTAAAACGGCCTAATAGAGAAAAAAATTGTATGACAAAAGTAATTTATTCTGAAATGCCTCCGACTTCGCGCATATATCTTCAGAAGCATGTATATTTTTGTACACACACCTCGGGACTTGGGCATCTATTTTTAGCGCATTTAGCCATCGGCGAAAGCAACGCAATTTCGGCCCCCAAGTGTTTCAATGTAGTATTGTAAAAATTACGAAAAAAAGAAGAGAATTTTGTTTTTGTATAGAAAATATAATGTATTGTCAGTTACATACTCTTTATTTGACTTCGGCTGAATCCTCGTGCCTACGACACTCGAAGGGGGCCTGCGCGCCCCAACAGTCTAAGGCTTCGAAGAGGTGTAAGCCACCAATAACGCGCATTTTTCCTCCTAAGGTCGTTTATGGGGGAAAAATTGAGGTCCTGGTTTGTAACCTTTCCGATGTAAATTAAAAAAAAAAAATGGAAAAAGTGGACCTTAGGTATCGCCCAGTACTACGTCCTCACCAAATTTATATCCCGTAGCTCAAAAACTGCAAAAGTCATGCATAGTAATGCTATATTGCGTATTTCCCCTCCCCCTTTCCCACTTCACCAAACTTCGATTTCAAAAAAAAATTTTCCGGGCGTAAATACGAAAATATCTTTGAACAGGTATAAGGCAAGATGAACATTAGTAAGGAGCATCCATGTGATTTTTGTTTGTCCCGATCTCGGAAGACTCTGAAGAAACACGACACCGAAAAGAATACAAACGGTGATAGTATCGAACATAATGGAAATAATTTGTACCAATAAAAACCTTACAGGCATGTACAAACAAACTTTGTACGTTCCTGCCGAAGCAAAACGTAGTAAATCTTAAACGGCCTGGTGAAGAGCCCTAAAAGAGAAAATGTAAAAAAACACGAAAAAAATTAATTTTTATATGAAAAAAATTTTTTCTCTCAAAGCGCTTCAGAGTGGTATAAGTCACCAAGTTCGCGCATCTTTCTTCCGAAAGTCGTCTTCGTACCTCAAAAATTGAAATAAATTGAGGTCCTGGTTTCGAACCCCTCTGAAGAAATTTTCCAAAATCGGAAAAAGGTGATTGAAGGAATCACCGAGTACTACCTCCACACCAAAACTTTTTTTCCTACCCCAAAAACCGCAAAAGTTACGCACGAAAACGCATGATTTCGGGGTCTGCACTTTCGAAAAACGCACCCCCCTTGTTATACTATCTTTTCCCAGGAAAAGCAATTGAGGGTGGGTTTATGAGGTCCGTCGCACAGAGGAAGGATGGATCTGGTGCAAAAAAATATTTGAGCCCTTCACCTCAAACAGTTAGGGCGCTGCACGCCGTCAAAGTAGGCCGACAAACTTTCGTTTTTGAATAATGAAATGAAATCATGGCAAATGATTACGCTTAGGTTCGTCTTACGACGATCCAAGAATTTTACCTCTAACATCGCAATACCAATGCCCCCGTCTGTCCCTATTAATCATTACCTCAAGTTCCGAAAACCAACAAAATAGAACCGAGCTCCAATTCCATTATTCCATGCACACAATATTCAGGCGAACAACTGCCTACTTTGAGCACTCTAATTTGTTCAAAGTAAACATGCTGGCCCACCTCGACACTCGGTGAAGAGCACCGTGGTAGGATTGTATCGGACCGCCGATGCACAGACCAAAGGCCCGCGGCCGACCGCATCCACCAGTAGAACGTCGGCATGGGCATGCCAGTTAAACACAGACGAACAGTGAACCGATAGCGTGGGACACAAGTCCAACTACGAGCTTTTTAACCACAACAACTTTAATATACGGTATTGGAGCTGGAATTATCGAGGCCGCTGGCATCAAACTTGCCCTCCAATGGATACTCGTTAAAGGGTTTAAAGTGTTCTCATTCCGATTACGGGGCCTCGGATGAGTCCCGTATCATTATTTTTCCTCACTACCTCCCCGTGCTGGGAATGGGTAATTTGCGCACCTGCTGCCTTCCTTGGATGTGGTAGCCATTTCTCAGGCTCCCTCTCCGGAATTAAACCCTGATTCCCCACTATCCGTTACAACCATGGTAGGCGCAGAACCTACCATCGACAGTTCATAAGGCAGACATTTGAAAGATGTGTCGCCAGTGCGGAGACTGTTCGATCAACTAAAAGCTATCCAGAGTCACCAAAGCAAACGGACCAGACGAGTCGGCCGATTTGTTTTGATCTAATAAAAGCATCCCTTCTATTTCTGCTCGGGACTCAGTTTGCATGTATTAGCTCTAGAATTACCACAGTTATACAGGTCTTGTGGTACGATCTAAGGAACCATAACTGATTTAATAAGCCATTCGCTGTTTCACCTTAATTTGGCTTGCACTGAGACATGCATGGCTTAATCTTTGAGACAAGCTTATGACTACTGGCAGGATCCACCAGGGAGCTGCATAGAGCTCGTCACACTTTCCACGCCACCGAGTGGAGGGTTTTCTCGCGACCGTCCTGCCAGTGGCGGTTACAGACAGCTTCTTGAGCATCGTCCCTCTTGGGGGAACGCCAGGGCTGCTAGGGTCCCTTCTGATCCATCTTCAACTCATCCCTTGTGAACTGCGGTGCAGCTCGGGTGCGCGCTGGGTCGCGACTGTTTATATTTTCGCTTGGATAGAAGTGAGAGAATTACAACAATACGATCGGCCCCACATAAGAGCCAGGTTCCATTTAGGGAGAGAGGGAACTGAAGACCCGTGGGTTGCTGTGAGGAAGGCGTAGCTTCCGGGGAAAGGCGACATCCCGCGAAGGGATGCGCCGGCGACAAGCATATGTCTCCGCAAATCACACTGCCAGTAGCGGTTACGAACTGCTTCTTGCCTTTTAAACAGGGTCCCTCTGGGGAAGGCTGGGGTGCTAGGGTCCATTCTGAGCATTCTTCAACTCGTCTCTTGCGAACTGCGGTGCAGCTCGGGTGCGCGCTGGGGCACGATTGTTTATATTTTTCCTGGGATAGAAGTGAGTGAATTGCAACAATACTATCGGTCCCCACATAAGTGCCCAGTTGCATCTAGCGAGAGGGAAGCGAAGGCCCGTGGGTTGCTGTAAGGATGGCTTAGCCTCCAAGGAGAGCGACAACCCGCCAAGGCATGTGCCTGCGACAAGCATATGTCTGTGTAACAGCGGCAGACCGCCATTGCAACAGTACGATCAGTCCCCACATAAGAGCCCGGCTCCATCTATCGATGAGGGAAGTAAGGGCGCCTGTGGGTTGCTGTGAGGGAGGCTTGGACCCCAAGGAGGGCGACACCCCACGAAGGCATGAGCCTGCGACAAGCATAAGTCTCTGCGACAGTGGCGGACCACTATTGAAACAGTACGATCGTTCCTCATGTAAGGGCCCGGAACCGTCTAGCGAGAACTCAAGACCCGTGGGTAGCTGTGAGGATGGCTGAGACGTGCTCGAGCGAAGCACTGCCAGTGCAAATGACGAGCCCCCAAGTCGTGGCCTCCTGTAAGGCAGCTGTGTCAGCACCGAGGATGCTCCATTCAATAACCTGTCAACATTTATCTCGGAGCGGGGGGGTATTTGGTCTCATCTGCGTCTCACCACACACGTACCCCCTAATATAACCTAAATAGGCCTCATTTTGGAGTTACGCGACTTTTACGTGTGGGTCAGTTCCTCGGCCGTCGAGGCCACGAGCTCCAAGGAACATAAAAATGTGCGACTTTCGGTTGTGGGAGCAGTCATACCTCTGCTCTTGTGAGGCCGACAACCTCGAACAGCAGCCTTGGTGCACTCTCTCAGTTTCGGCAGAGGCATCTGCGCCCACTTGAGGCAAGGACACCAGGGGGAATAGCCGCCTCACCTTCGGGCCACCACCCAGGCCAGGGGCACTCTCCCGGCCGAAGAAGAGTCGCCGGTGCCCGTCAGGAGTACCGCCGTGCTGACCGGGGTTCGGCGCCAAATTGGCATTGGCACAGCACTACTACCCCCTATACTACCCAACTCGAGCCCCACCTGGGGATTACGTAAAATTTACCGCTGTTAGGGCACACTCTGGCGGTAACCGAGATGTCAGCTGGCAGCCAGAACATTCGCGGAAGAATCGCGAGTCCGGTCCCACTCCAGCCACCGCCTGCGGTCTACGTGATATTTCTTCCACGCCCAGGGCGACTTTCCTGGCGGCAGCCGAGGCGATTGCGCTCCGCCAGAAACTTGGTCTGTCGAGCAGTGGTCGGTCTCCACCTGGGGTCTATGTAAATTTTTACCCAGGCGCAGAGATACTTTTCTGGAGGCAGCCGATGCATCTGCGCCTGTCGGGGAATTGGCCGCAGGATGATAGGTCGTCGCCCGGTGGGCACCCACCCCAGGGTCTACACAAATTTTCACCCATTGCCCTGAGGTACTTTTCTGGCGGCTGCCAAGGTGGTTGCACCCGTAGAGACTTTGTCGCAGGAGTAGTGGTTGGGCTCCACCTAGGGTCTACATAAATTTTCACCCAGGTGCATAGCTACTTTTCTGGTGGTAGCCGAGGCATCTGCGCCCACCGGGACTTGGCCGAAGGAGGAGAGGTCGTCACCCAGTGGGCGCTTACCCTAGATCTATGCAAATTGTCACCGAGGCCCTGAGGTAATTTTCTGGCGGCTGCCGAGGCTTTTGCACCCGCCAGGGACTTAGTCGCAGGAGCAGTGGGCGGGCTCCACATGGGGTCTACGTTTATTTTCACCCAGGCGCAAAGCTACATTTCTGGCGGTAGCCGATCCTTGCTGAGCCTGCCAGGGACTTAGCCGCAGGAGGAGTGGTCGTCACCCGGTTGGTGCCCACAATTGGGTCTTTGCTAATTGTCACCCCGGCCCTGAGGTACTTTCCTGGCGGCTGCAGATGCGGTTGCGCCCTCCAGGGACTTAGT
>PNEQ01043968.1:25058-54086 GCA_003012365.1 Medauroidea extradentata
GCCCCCCCCCCCCCAGGGACTTTGTCTCTGAGGCAGAGGTCGGGCTCCAACTGGGGCCTATGTCAAATTTTTACCCTGGCCTGGAGCGACTTTTCTGGCGGCAGACGAGGCTGTTGCACCCTCCAGGGACTTTGTCTCTGGAGAAGAAGTTGTGATCCACCTGGGGCAACGTGAAATTTCACCCAGGCCCGGAGCGACTTTCCTGGCCACAGCCGAAGAAGTTGCGACCTTCCAGGGACTTTGTCGCTTGAGCAGAGATTGGGCTCCACCTGGGGTTTACGTGAAATTTCACCCAGGCACAGAGAAATTTTCCTGGCTGAAGTCGAGTCACCCCCAGCCGTCAGGGACTAACCAGGCAGCAGCGGGTTCAAGCACGGCTTTACAAAATCCATTACCTGCAGGACAACCTAGAACCCGACAACCTCGAACAGGACAACATCGAACGGAACAACCTCGAACAGAACAACTCCCGAACAGGAAAACCCCGAATAGGACAACCTCGAACAAGATTTTTTTGCGCCCACTAGGAACTGAGTCTCTGGAGCAGAGGTCGGTCTCCACCTGGCGTCTGTGTTAATTTTCACCCAGGCCCTGACCTGCTTTTCTGGCGGCAGCCGAGGCTCCCCCGCCCGACAGACGTAACAAGGCAGCGCTGGGGGCTCCAGCGGGACTTGGCAAAATTCCATCTACTGCAGGACAACCTCGAACAGGACAACATCGAACGAGACAACCTCGAACTAGACAACCTCGAATGGGACAATGTCAAACAGGACAACCTCGAACGAGACTACCTCGAACAGGAGAACCTCGAACAAGACAACCTCGAATGGAACATCCTCGACTGAGACAGCCTCGAACGGACAACCTCGAACAGGATAACCTCGACCTAAACTTACATTACCTAATGTAAGCTAACATTACCTGACCTAATCTTATCCTGAACCTATCCTATGTTAAAATAACCTAAGCTATCCGAAACAACCTCAACATCTCCTGACCTTATCCTAACCTAACATTAAAACAACCTAAGCAAACCGAAACTAACCTCAATGTCTCGTAACCTAGAGACCCCTAACCTATGCTAACATAACCGAACATGAAGGGTGTCGGATGGAAAACAAGGAATGTCCATGTCACACTAATTGCCACAAATTTAAATTTAAAAACTTATTATTTTGAACTCATTTCCTTGTATTTCAAATATTTAATGTATTATATGTTGTAGTATATGTTCATAATATAACAAAAGCCTAATTCCAAGGCTCACAGGTTTGCTAATTTTTTTTATTATAAAGCGACAGAATGTCTTCTAAAGTCTGAAGAAAACAAGGAATGGTCCATTTTACCCATATTGTCACAAATTGACAATGCGTGTTTTGAACTATTTTAACTATTATTATTTTACTACTAGTGTAACATGCGGGTTACATTATCATACAGAATATGTTCGTAATATAACACAGACACAATACTAAAGCTCTCATTTTTACCTGAGTAGTCTAGCTAATCTTTAAAAGGTCAAAACTTGTAAGCAGAAATCCAGAAATGTCAAAACAATGAGAATGAGTAACATAAACTTACCAGACATTATAACAATGATTTGTAATGGTACTGAAAGCACCATTTTTCACGACAAGTAACAATAAACAGATGAGCATCAAGAAAACTGGCTTTCACATAAGTCAAATTTTCCAAACATAGGACAATATGTAGCACTGGTACTATGATTGCATGGTGAACGCTTATTTGCAGACAGAAATTCTTGTCTACGACACATGTTGCAAACACAGAGAGAAATTCTTGCTTTCCCACTTTCTCGCCGAATTTGGAAAGCAAGACTACATCGCTATACTTTTCCTAGCTTAATGGCGGTACTTTGCTATATTTCTGTGCTGGTAACTCACAAATGTGATTTGGAACACTAAATGTTAGTTTTTATATTTTCATCCGACAGCAATGATTATCGAATAGAGATGATGGAGGATTGCAGCATGTGTCCATTGTACGTCTCCCTGTGTAGCTTAAGGCGAGGGTGGGGTTGTCTGAAGTCGCAATTTCTTTCATTTTCTGCATGGAAAATGGACACTTCTTCACACATTTTTTCATTGAGAAGATCCGACCACTGTGTGACCACTGATTGCTCAACAGAGATTATTTCGAATGGCATTGGATTGTTTCTAGCATCGGCAATACGTTCTTCCCAGTCTGCAGGGACTTCCATACGCCGTTTGGTGTCAATTACACCCATATTCTTGTCGCATTATAAGTACGAGTGTCCGCGAACTAGAAATGTCACCTAAATTGATTTTAAAATGGTTGTCAGCATGTACCATGTAATGGATAAATCATGCAATGGTGTGATTCTTATTCTGACCACCTGCTCTATCACAAAATATGTGTAGGTGTTAAACGCTTCTTGGAAGGTGATTCACAATAAAATCAAAAAAAATTATGTTACTTTGTCTGACCCCTTCTTAGCAACGAACTCTGGTTATGTGTAGAAATAGGACTTTCTGTTTGACAGAATATGTGTGTTAAAGGTGTATACCGGTCAGTTGCCTATGGTAGTAGACATCATTGGTAGCAATATGTGGCAAAAATGTTTTTCTGATAATCCATTGCTATAGCTTCCACAGCATCACACTTCTTGACACTTACCCATTCACTCTTCTTCCTGTCATAAAATGCTTGTGATCTTCGTAAGTAAGGTAGTTTGTCCAAATTTACTGCTCGGAGTTCGCTATCGTAGTTTTATCCATCCCTCTTTAGTGCACTAGCTTGTGCTTAGAACTGATGGCATTGCCTGCAAATATCAGACCTTGGGTACCCAAAGGTAATGTTGAAATGGTTCTTGAGTATATCTTTGTAGCTTCGATAAGATATTGAGTTATCAGGATGAATCAGTTTGTACATTTCAAACATTTTCTTCATTTTTAAATCTTCTGGTAAGTATACTCTTCGTTCGTTGTCATGCAAACTGTAATGACTCTGCCTTGTAATAAATGATTCTATCTGTTCATGCGCGTGCTTAACCATGTTGGAACTTAGCTTCCTGTGGTTCTTGCCTCCTCTGTTTTCTTTTCGTGACTGACCTAATATTTTTTTTCTTAGAATTCAAATTTCCCTTTTGTTATGCCGTAGACTGCAATGTAAAATTTGCTGCAAACCACAACCTCTTTGTATAACTGTCTCGTCTTTGACACGAACAGCGCATTTGTATGAACAGTCATTATAATTTTCCTATCTCGAATAAGGTGTCATGTACTAATAAAAACAAGATGGCTTTCAGGTAAACTTGTACTGTAAAATTCGCTTTGTGGAATAAAACACAACATTTGGATATTTGGTTTGAAAGGTTTCAGTGAAGTTTCTACCTATCCCTTTTCGTGTGATGGGTTTCCATCCAAACCCACCTTGTTTTATCATATCGTGATTTAAGGATGCTCCTAAGTCCTGTGTTTTGCACCTAAGATACACAGCATACAGCATAGGCAATAGTGCGTTCATGTGTTTATTTTGTTGCATTCATTGAATTGTTGATGGTGCACATTCAACGTTACCTACATGTTTCTAACTCACGATACCATTGTTTCGGGAACTCTATTGCTGTAGCATCATTTGTGATTTGAAAGAAAACTATGAGTCCTAGACTATTGCAACAAGAGGACCTTTTTTGTTAGACAGGTAACATTACTCAATAAACCATCTACAGATGTTCGAAATTCCGGATGGTAGAAAGTTATATGCAACGGTTGTCCCAACATCTTCCGCAGCCATATTCACAAAAGTGTTATAAGTTTTAATACTAAGAGCATTACTGATACAACAGAAACCGTTTTCGTTAACTAACAATCAATATTTCATTTCTTTACAAAGACCACTGCACAGTAAACATCGCATATGAAGCACGGACTGACTAGTTTTGGTTTAATAACAATCGATGGTAGCTTCCACAACATCATGGAGAAACACTGTGTATAAAGTAGTTGCATGCAAACATTTCAATTCCACAATACACAACTAGCGCTGTGAGTGGATATACCTTGTTTTCGCCTTTCATCTACTCGGCGAATGGACAACCTTTGTTTTATCCTTACAAACAATATTTTCACGTGCAAATTATTTGTGACAGCACTTGTTTTGACCTGATGCCTCTTAGGCCACCCATAACTATCTTTTGACCTCTAATACTAGCCCAACTTTGGAAAAAAGTGGACGTTCCTTGTTTTCTCCCAACACCCTTTGTGTAAGCTTACCTAACCTAACCTAATCTTGACTAACATAACCTAAGCTTACCTAATCTGACCTAAACTACCCTAAAATAACCTAATCTAAAGTAACTTAACATAATATAAGATAACCTTACATAATGTAACCTAACCCAAAATAACCTAATCTGCCCAAACATAAGCTTAACTGCCCTAACCAAAGCTGTCATGACCTAATATAACATAACCTTAACCTATCCTGACCTGACCCAACCAATCATAACCTAACCACTCCTAATGCTACCTAACCTGACGTACCTAACATTACCTAACCTGACCTGGCATAACCTAATCTAATCTAACCTAATCTTATACTAACCTAACATAACCTGTCCTGACATGACCTAAACTAACTTTAACATAACCTAAGTTAACCTAACATTACCTAAGCTATCCTAACCTAAACTGCGATGACCTATTCTGACATGACTTAACCTAACTTTAACATAACATAAGTTAACCTAACATTACCTAAGCTAACCTAACCTAAACTGTCAAAACCTAAACTAACCACACAAAATCTAATGCTAACCTAACCTATCCTAAGCTTGTACTGGTATAGCACATCCCGTCTGAAGAGGACGCGCGTGGGAACCTAGTGCCTACCTACATTGGGCCCCCTCAACTATCTGAACTAATTATGGTGCCCCGTGTTGGTGATGACGTTTTCAACTATGCATTTACCGACGCCGCACTTTTGATCTGTAGCGCTCGCATGCCTCTCCGCTTTGTACATCTTCGGCCCTCCTCGGCAGTCTTCGTTGTCCCCTCCTTTCGCCCGACCTATCACCCCTCACCGTTAACTGGCAGCCTGCCGTCGCAAGTTGCGCCACTCTATGTTCTGCTCTCAACCAGCTAGGACCTGCCTCTCCACTCTCTACATACAGGCTCCGCCGGCAAGCCTTGGTAGGTGCTATTTTGCGTTTGTGCTTTCGTATTGTTATTAAATGATTCGCGTGTTCGATTCTTGTTCGGTTTAACTTTGTAACTTTCTCGTTTTTGCTGTTTCAGTTTTGCTGCTTTTTCCTTCTTTGTAATTTCGAGCGAAGTTCGGTTGACGATGTCGAGAGTGGAATACAGTCAAGGCATTTTTCTCTCAATCTTTATTTATTAACTGCAAATTATTTACCTAGTCTGGGAGGACGTTTCGGTTAAGGCCGCTGAGCCCGCATTATGTCTTTTATCCTGAGAGCTGTATTTTGTGTATGGTTACTGTCACCTCCTATGTGCACATGAGCTTTAATGAACCGCCCGTTTTGGTCTGATTCTGAATACGGTTTCTGTATGGTTGAATCTGCCAGTGTGCTACGTTTCTTTTGAGTGTTCAGCCCTTGGTTTTGTGTAACTCCACCCTGGGATTAGGCCGTGTCGGTCAGACTTAACCTTGGTTAGGGTTCGAGTCTGGCTGTACGTGCCCAGGAGGGCACAAGCTAACCTAACCTATTGGTACCTATACTAACTTAACCTAGCCTAACCTAATCTTATACTGACCTGGCGTAACCTAAGTTAACCTAACCTATGATCACCTAACATAACATAACCTATCCTGATCTAACCTAACCCATTACTACCTGAAATAACCTAACCTGATATATTCTAACATGACCCGAACTAAGCCAAACTAACCTAAACTAACATTACCTAAGCTAACCTAACATGTCCTAAAATAACCTAACCAATATAACACAACCATACCTAAACTAATCTTATACTGACCTAACACAACCTAAGTTAACCTAACATTAAATTACCCAACCTAACATTACCTATGCTAACCTAACCTAAACTAGCATAACTTAAACTAACTTATCCTTACCTAACCAAACCTGACCTAAACTAACCTAAATTCAACTAAAATAAGGCAACCTAACCTAATATAACCTGTCCTAAGATAACCTAACCTGACATAACATAACATAACCAAACCCTACCTAACCTAACATTAACATAACCTCATTTAACGTAACCTAATGTTAACAAAAGCTAACCCAACATAACCTAAACTACACTTAGTTATCCTATTCTAACCAACATATACCCTGGATTAACCTAACCTTACAGTATACTAACCTAATGCAACCCCAGTCAAACTAACCTAACCTGTCCAGACATGACCTAACCACACCTAACCTATCCTAAGCTAACCTAAACTAACCTGTCCTGACATGACCTTACCTAACCACACCTAACCCAAGCTAACATAACTTTGAATTACCTAAAATAACCAAACCTAACCTGTCTTTACCTAAACTGAACTAACCAGAACTAACCTAATGTAACCTACCTGAAATAACCTAACCTATCATTAACATCACCTAACTCAAGCAACATGACGTTACCCAAGCTAACCTGACCTATCATTAACGAAACTAACCTAACCTATATTAACCTGAACTAATCTAACCTAATGTCCTTAACATAACCTAAGCTAACCTTACCCAACATTACCTAAGCTAACATAACCTAACCTATCCTTACCTAAGTTATCCTAACCGAACATAACCTAACCTAAGCTTACCTAATGTAACCTAATCTAAACTATCCTAACCTAAGCTATCACAACCTAACCTAAACATACCCAACCTGTTCCTAGCTAACCAAACCTATCTGTATATAACCTATACCAACCTAACCTGACCTAACCTACGTAACCCAACCTAACCTATCTTTACCTGAACTAACCTGGACAAATCTAACCTAATGTACCTAACATAACCGGACCTAACCACACCTAACCTAACTTAACCTAACCCATCATTACCTAAGCTAACATAAACTAACCTAACCTATCCTTACCTTAGTTAACCTAACATAACATAACCTGATGTTACCTAACCTTACCTACTGTAACCTAATCTAAACTATCCTAACCTAAGCTAAGCTACCACAGCCCAACCTAACATAAACTTACCAAACATGTTCCTAGCTAACCAAACCTATCAGTATATAACCTAAACGAACCTAACATGACCTACTCGAATCTTACGTAACTTACCTAACATAACCTGACATAAGCTAACATAACCACACCTAACCTAACCCAACCTGACCTTACCTAACTTTACCTAACCCTACCTAACCGAACTTAACCAAAGTAATCCTACCCTAACCGAACTCAACCTAACCTCACCCGACCTGACCTCACCGAAAATACTACTTCGGCCGCCTTAGATTTCCCAGGGAAACCACCCAATCTGTTGTTCAAATATGGCTTTCATTTAAGTATAATGTTTTCAGTTTTAACGTCTTATGCCAGTAAAAACTCGTCATTTACTTTTTCATATTTCTAATTTACTAATAATCATTTTAATACGTTTCACTGACCCAAAGACAAAAGTGTACCTCTGAAACAGATTTGTCATGCAGAATCGATAGTTCACTTGAATAAATGTTATTTTCCCTAATTACTTAAGTTACTATTACTGCACGAAATGATTTAAATTTGATATTGCTCAAGGGTTTTGTCATAATTTCTTCAATTTATTTACCTGTTGGGCAATGATCAAATCCCACAGGTTTCTGATCACTAATGTCTTTCAGGAAATGGTATCTAATATCTATAGTTTTACTTCTTCTATTTACAATGCCTTTCTTGATTAAATCAATAGTACTCAAATTGTCAATTAACAATTTCACACTTATTTCGCAGTCAGTCAGTTCTTCAATCATCCTTTGGTAGAACAAAAGTTCCTTGCAGAATTCTGCAGTACTTATATATTCAGATTCTGTGCTGATCAAAGCCACTATTGGTTGTCTTCTAGAACGCCAACAAATAGGTCTTCCACAGTAAAAAAAATCACAAAACCTGTTGTACTTTTTCTAGTTTAGGTATCTCCAGCATTTTCTGAGTCACAAAATGCTATTATTTCATGTGAACAATTTTTGTTGTATGATATGCCGTTATTCAAAGTTACTTTGATATATCTTAACCTTCTTTTTAAATTCGCTAAGTCTTGATTAACTGGATTTTCGACATGACTGCTGCTAAATCCAACGAAATAGACCATATCGGGTCTTGTTTTGACAGTCAAGTAGAGAAGGTTCCGAACTGTGTCTTTAAAAGGGAATTTCTGTAATTTATTTTTTTTTACATTTTCGTTCTGATCTTTAGTTTGCGGAACTATAGGAGTGACTGCTGGATTTGCATCTTCCATTCCAAAGCGTTTCAATATTTGTTTCGCATTTTTTGTTTGAGTAAGTATCAGAGAATCTTGTTCCAGTTTTACTTGCATTCCTAAAAATGTTGTTTGTTTATCTCCTACTGTAATTTCAAATTCTTTAATAAATTTGCACTGTGAGTGCCATTGGGAACACTTCGGCGATGGCGCGCCTGGTGGCGAAGATAGGCACACATCGACTTTGATCGACTCTCGATTACCTAAATCCCCTTTACCTTCACCTTCCCTCCCTTGCCCCTCCTTCACCCACTCCCTCCTCGCATGTGCGGCAGGCGTCTTGTTCAGGCATCGGCGTGTGGTGTGTGGGCTCTTAGTCTTTTCGGTACTAGCCTTCTGTGAGGCAGGATCGAGGTCTGCTGTATGGGGGTCAGCATCGGCGAAACAATGTAAGTTTGCGAGCTCTTAGTAAAACCTTTGGGGCTTAACCCCTTGCAGACGATGGAGGCGGCCGTCGGCTTGCTGGCTGTAATGTAACTGGTTAACGATTTTTCCAAATTCCTGTTTCAGCACCGCCTTGTGAAAATTTGTTTTCGGGTTGTAATGTTTCATGCTCGATGTGTTTAAGAAATAAAAGTATTCAGTTTGTCTTGAATTTGGCAGACCGCTTCACTGTGTTTGTCTGTACTAATATTTGCGTGGTCAGTTGCTTAAAGTGACTTTATTAGAGGTGAAAAGAGTAAGAAGTACTAGAGGAGCCCGTGGACGTGGATTGGTCTTATACTGAATGACCTAAAATGTTAATGTTAAACGCTAAATGATATAGACACGGAAATTGCCTGTGTGCATTTCCCCTTTCTATATGCCGTAATCATTCTTGTGACAGTGCCGAGGCACTGACGTTACATTAACTCGTATAAATTGTGTGTTTTTGTCATATTTATTGGTACAACTTCATCTAGTTATTTATTGGTCATAATGAACTTTTAAGGGCCCCTTCAGGGCGGATCTAGTGTATGTCTAGTCACTGAGTTTAATGTGGCATATAGTCCGCTGTATGTTTCGCAGGAGGCTTCCGTTTTGTAATATTCAAGGTAGTTTGAAAATTCGTCTAGAATTTTGATTGTTACAAACACGTCCCATGTTGGACATGATGGTACGAGATTTTAATTGTATCTTGAAGGTTGGCGCATATTGCCGCTCTTTATAAACGTTGATGTAATGATATTGTGTTCTACGCATTTGTATTTCAGAGTTATAATCGTACTCGTGTATTTATGCACTTTCATATGTTTCTTGTGTTTGCGGTCATTGAATGGCCATTGTATTTTCAGAGTTGTATAATGCAATAAACAAACATAAATGGAATTTTCAGGTCTGATTTGGGTAAACCTTGGCTGCACCATACTTGGGCCCCTGCTATATATCACAGTTTTGTCATTTTGCTGGAGGGTTCATAACAGCCCTCAAAATTTATTCAAGAAATTTCCTTAGTTTCTTTTTTTCTGTTCCTGTCAGCACTTCATTATACACATAGATTGCTAATATGATGGTTCTTTCATTGTTTACAAATATACATCTATTAGTTTTTAATGGATTTAATCCTTCTTTTATTAAAACTTATATAAGTCTCTTGTTCCAATTCTGTAGAGCTAGTTTAAGTCCATACAAAGATTTTTGAAGCTTACATATTTTATTGTCCTCTTCGTATCCTCCTGGTGAGTTCAGTGTATATATCTTCATCGAGATTTCCATTGAGAAATGAAGATTTTACATCAAATTTCATTAAGCAATGACTGCTTTTTTACTGCACTGGCCAACAGAATCCTCAGAGATTCACAGCACACTACAGGACTGTATTGTTCATCAACATCAACAACATATTTCTGTTCGCATCCACTAACCACAAGTCTAGCTTTATATTTTCCATTACGATAAATTTGAAAATCCACTCATTTTTCAAAATAATCTGGTTTTCGGCTTCTTCTTTGTGTGTACAACCCATGTTTTGTTTTTTCTAACGAGTCCTTTTCTTCTTCAATTGCAGCTTTCCATTTTCCAGTATCAACCCCACTTATCGCTTATTTATATGTCAAGTTTGATTCACCTAGCATCAGTTAGGAACGCGACATTGCGACAGTTAGTGTTTTACTTTCTAAAGAAACAGTTTTCTTCATCACTGTTATTATTTTTGTCTTTACAAATAGAACATTAAAATTTTTTTGTGTTTCTTTTATTTTTAAAATTTCCTTCAATTTTTCTTACAATACCTTTCAATATGTGTTAATATGTTGCATCGAAAACATCTTCTTTCTGTTAACTTGAATGCTACTTGTTTGTCTGATGTGGTGATTTTCACATTTCTTACTTTTTCATTTATTTATCTAGCTTTTAGATTATGTACATTACGCTCTTCATTTGTTGTACTTTTTCAACACAAAAGAAAATGAAAATACGACTGTGGTAATGATGTAACAATTCTAGACACCACCATGTTTTCATATACTTTTTGACCAATGTTATCTAACCGAAAACTAAGTTCTCAATTTCGCCAATGTGTGTTGTAATGTCAGATTTTAAATTACATTTGATGTTGAAAAAACTCTTCAAGCATTGAATCCTTCTCTTGATAACTTTCTCTTTAAAAAATTTTGCAAATTTAACTGCGCATATCTGTGGAAGTTTCTCAATTTGCTGCATGCATTAAACATTCCTTGTTAATGGTAGACAAATTAATGTGCTGTGCATCGGCATCGTTTTGGAGCAGTCTGCAAACAAGACTACATAAAGATGCACCCACCGAGACCGCATTCGGGTGCGTAACTCACCCTCTGAGCATCAAGTGTACGGACTCATCATTCGGACTGGGCCACAGCCTACCATGCCGTGACCCCTCCCTTCTGGTGGAACCAGCACTCTGCCAGCAGCCTGCCCCAAGTAGTCAACTAAATCACTCACAAAACCAAACACAAACAAACCGGGACATACAGTAAAACACTCACGGGGACACGATACCCCTGATGAACAAGAACAAAACAAACAGTTAAAATAAACATAGACCAACACCTGATCTTAAAACACAGTCTGCTATGTGCCACCTGGCTTCGCCATCCTCGATTGTCCAAACTTCCACCAACATAGGAGCGAGCCAAACAAGACCCTCGTGGGTAAACTGTCCATGGTGGTCTTCCTCCTCAACAGGGCAGCCAAGGCCACCTCTGATTCCTTGAACCATATCCCCTTCCAGGAGAGGGTGATGGGAATGACTTCCACCTCACGTACGCTGAACCTGTCCTTGACAGCTCCGAATAGGTCAGGATTGTGGGCATACTTCTCTAACTTCTTCGAGTAGGACCACTTCATCCCATTAGACTGCACAATCTGGGCATCAAGGACATAGGCCTTAACCTCTCCTTCTCTGTGGGCAACTAAATCTGGTTTACAACTACCATTCTGGGTCCTGAAACATTGTTCTTTCAGGACCGAGAATCCGCTGGACTAAAGCTCCTCAGCCACCACCTGGACGACACAGTCATGACGAGCCACTCTAGTCTCGTGTGTCCTGTCGCACTGCATGGACCACATAATATGTGGTCTCAGCATCGCGATAGCCCGCACGACACCTTGGCATCTGTATGTCAGGTCCCCTCCTCCCTCTCGAAGTGCGAACACCCAAGGGAAGGCTGGTACTGACGACATAGATGTAGGAAAAAAAGTCCTTGCCGGGTATCTGGCTCGCACACTGTCCCAGCCAGGTGGTAGACGCTGGGCTGGAGGTCGTGCCCACCATATATATGCTATCAACCGAATTATGCCACCGGTCATGCCAAAATGTCCTCACTTTGAGGGACGTATCGAGCGACCGGCCACCCACCATAGCCGCCGCCCTCCCCCACTCCACACTGTTCCTAAACAAGGGCATGTTCATCAGATCCCGAGCAGAGGGAAATTTCGACCGCACCATATTCCTAAGTCTGGATATAATCCAGACCGAAACGGACCAGATGACAGTTGGAACTCCCAAACCTCCTGATGAACATGGGGCATGGAAAAACCCAACAGCTCTGTTGTGTGGTAGCCTCAACTATGCCAGAACCGCCGCCCTCACCCGCACATCCAAAGTTCTGAGTTGGGAAGGAGGAAAATCTTAAGGACTTCAAGGCGCTGCTGAGGCTCTAGGGGGGCTTTAGAAATATGCCCTAGAAACTCATTATCGCTTAGCCTGACATCCCTGATCCCCCTGCAGGTAAAGTCCACACCCAGATACCTCCAAGGGTCAACCACCCCCAGCGGGACCAAGGGATGTCCCCCTACAGAAAATATTGGGTCAGTCAGCACCTTGATCTTCTTCTCCTTTCCCAACGCATCCATTGCGAGGGTGCGCGACTTCTGGGCTGACAGTTCCAGCCCAAACTTGGCCAGAGAGCCGTGAATGAGGTCCAAGTACTTTTGCAGCCTGTTCTTGGTACTGGCTAGAAGTATCAGGCGAATTTCGACACTAGATGGTTGCCCACCTGGAATCCGATCCCTGTATCCAAGTCCTTCATTGCCTCATCCATGACCAGGTTGAACAGGACAGGAGAGAGAGGATCACCCTGCCTGATCCCCCTGGCCACAGAAATTTCAGCGTGCCATTGCCCGGGCAGCTGCACAAAGGTTTGGCCGATGAATACAGCCGCTCGATATGGCGCAATAGGATAAACGACAATCCCGTAGCCTTCAGGACGTTCAGCAAGGGGTGTGAACCACCATGTCAAACACCTTCTAGACATCGAGAAACGCCACGTACAGGGACCTTGTCTTCCTGGTCGAATGGTGCAATGCCTCCACCAGCAATGAGATATTTTCTGCCAGACCATATTCGTTCACAAACGCTCTCTGCTCAGGCGAGATGGTGAGCTCCTTCTGAATTCTGTTGCTCAGAATCTTATGGAAGTGGCGCGCGGTAATAGACGAGATGGTAATCGGCCAGAAGTCGGCCGCCGTGGTCGGTGCAGACTTCTTTTCGGAATCAGGACCGTCCTCGCCCTAGTCCACCATCGAGGAACGGTATCGGTCAAGCGCAAAAGATTGAACAGATCCACCTTGACCTCCACTGGAATGGGTAACCATTCATTGCAGGTGAGCCCCTCAGGCCCTGGAGACGAGTTACCCTTCAGGGCACACTGGGTCACCTCCTCAGATGTTTGCGGACTTCCAATCGAGTGAGGGTCACCCGAATAGGGTCCCCACCCACATTCCTGAAGGCCCTCACCCTCCGAGAACATCTGCTCCCAATAATCAGCAGTGCCAGGAGGATAGTCAATGTTGCCCTCCCCCCCCCCAAGCTCCAGTTTGGCAGCTCTCCCACAGTCAGTACGCCAAAGACTCTAGAGCCTGGCGTACTCTGCTCGCCTACATTCACACCTGTTTCGTGAAGCAGGACGAGGCCTGATGCCGGGATGAGATGGAGGAGTGTCACATATCTTAAAATGACACCTAAACTCTCTTTCGATGGTTCCGGTTGGATCTGTTTCGGCCAACGCCTCCTCCGCCACCCTCAACAGCAGATCAAGACGATAAGGTCCAGCATCCTTCTAATTCAGCTCGGTCTTCAAGGTCCTCAGTCCTTCTCGAAGCTCCTCGAGAATTGGCAAGTGTTCGTCGTCGCTCTCCACAGTCGGTCGGACCTTCTTGCGGGTGAATGACGCCCCCTCATCCATCTCCTGGTGACCGGGGACAGAGGGTCCAAGTAGTCTGTTCTTTTGAACTCATCCATCATCGTTCGATAGTGATCGAACTTCCAGATGCTCTTGAGGGCCTCGAATGTCCTGTCGAGGAAGAGCCCCTTCCGATGAACAAAATCCACGAGGGCCTGGTTGACAAAGTGAGTGCCCTCTGGGAGATAAAACTCTTCACGCCAGGAGCTTCAAGTCCTCATCACACCAATGGACCTTCAACCTCGCTGGCTTGGGAAGAGCTTCATTGTACTCAACTGGATGGGCGTGCGCCTTGTGGACCCCCATACTATCTTGGAAGAGAAGGATCTCTGGCACCAACGACAGCGGAACATCACAGCACACAACAGCTGGAACAAAACACACAAATGAAAACGAGTACGTGCTGGCTGCTTGTCCAGTGGGCCTAGTTCAAAATACCTAAAAGGTTTGAAAAGAGAGCGCGAGGCATCTGCCCCTAGAGTCCAGTTTTAGGTGCCTCTGCTTGCAATAAACGTAACGTTGCCTGGTAGTCGCCACGTGGAGGCACTGGGTTAGATTTACATGCACATCCAAGAGAGTCATAGTTATTCCCGCTGTTTACCCATGCTTGCTTGAATTTCTTCACAGTGACATTCATAGCACTAGGCAGAAATCACATTACGTCAACACCACTTTGGGGCCATTGCAATGCTTTGTTTAAATTAGACAGTCGGATTCGCCAGGTCCAAGCCAGTTCTGAGATGACAGTTTAATGATGGCCAAAGAGGGGAACCACCTGGCCCAAACAGGGCTGCGGCTGAAACCACCTCGCAGCAACAAAGATCCGCAGGCGGCCAAGGCTTGGGACCAAGCTCGGATCCTAAAGCTTCCGACTGCCGACTTCCTTTATCTACAATAGTCTGTCGGCAAGAGGCTCTTTACCTTGGAGACGTGCTGCAGATATGGGTATGAACCGGCGCGAATGCTTTGTGTGGCCCTCTCCCGGATTTTTAAGGTCCGAGGGGAAGATCTGGACACTGCCGCACATGCGGAGATTTTCGCGTCCCAAACCCTATCGCCTTCCTAGAGGATTCTAGGGAACTCGAACGCTCATACTGAATAGAAAACTCTTCCCAGATATCCCAACGGCATCTCTGGGCCCTTTTGGGTTTCCCAGACAAACACTTTTGCGAGGGACCGAATCGGAACGGTTCCGCTGCCGGGTTCGGAATAGGAACCGGATTCCCTTTTGCCCGATAGGGGTATAGAAGCCGGACAGACCACCCATCGGCATCAGCTTTCACATAGGGCTTAGGATCGTCTAACTCGTGTGCAACGGCTGTTCACACGAAACCCTTCAATGTTTCAGTCCTCAAGGACCTCGTTTTAGTATTTGCTACTACCACCAAGATCTGCACCCAAGGCGGCTCCTGGCAGGCTCGCGCCACTACCCTTCTGCACTCACCGCCGCGACCATCCTACTCGTCAGAGCTTCTTCGAGCACCGGCCACCCCTAGGGGCACCGGCACGCTCCAAATGCCACTGACGGCCGAGTATCGGCACGACGCTTCAGCGCCATCCATTTTCAGGGCTAGTTGCTCCGGCAGGTGAGTTGTTACACACTCCATAGCAGATTCCGACTTCCACTGCCACCGTCCTGCTGTCTTAAGCAACCAACACCTTCCATGGTTTCCCATAAGCGTCGATTCAGGCGCCTTAACTCGGCATTTGGTTCATCCCACAGCCCTAGTTCTGCTTACTAAAAGTGGCCCACTTGGCACTCGTGATCCGTCTCCGGCCTCATCCTCAAGCAAGCCGGGGTTCTCACCCATTTGAAGTTTGAGAATAGGTTGAGGTCGTTTCGGCCCTAAGGCTTCTAATCATTCGCTTTACCGTATGAGACCCTTTCCTACTTTCCTCCTAGTGCCAGCTATCCTGAGGTAAACTTCGGTGGGAACCAGCTACTAGATGTTTCGATTAGACTTTCACTCCTATACCCAGCTCCCACTATCGATTTGCACATCAGAATCGCTACGGACCTCCATCAGGGTTTCCCCTGATTTCGTCCTGGCCAGACATAGTTCACCATCTTTCAGGTCCCAACGTGTACGCTCTAGGTGCGCTTCACCTCGCAATGAGGACGAGACGCCCCGGGAACGCGGGCCGAGCATGGGCTGGAGCCTGAGTCACTGGTACCATATTCCCTAAGCCGCGCACGAAGCGGCCTTCACTTTCATTTCGCCTGTAGGTTTACCACAACAGAATGACTCATGCAAATGTTAGGCACCTTGGTCTGTTTTACAAGATGGGTCGGGATAACAACTGAAGGTGGGCGTCGCAGATGTGAGCGGTGATCCAGTCCGAGGACACCCAACGACTGACAGCGAGACAGGGCCAGGGCCGTGACGACGCATGGACACCTGCACCGAACAAGTCGGCAATTCGCCACATGCGTCGGCGCGGTGCCAGATGCTGCACCAACCCAAGTGCTTCTCATTTAGCGGATCGACTACTCTGGCCATACTGTCGGGCGTCCGGCCAGGTCACCGGACATCTGTGCGACCGCGATGGGCGAACCTTCCGAGGGACACACAGTCTGCCTGCCCAGCCTATTGACCAGCACCCAACGGGTCGCGACTTTTCTACTAGGGAGGAAGTGCACTGCTCCAGGCTCCAGAGCGATACGCCACACCACCGAGTGAATGCCTGGAACGACAGCGCGAGTTTAATTGCCGTGGGCGACCGGCGCCATATGGCAGGGAGCAGCCTGGACTATACAGGACCACACTGTTGAATCCAATCCCTTTCGAATTCAGAATGTCTCCCGTTTACCCCTGAACGGTTTCACTTCATCTTGAACTATCTCTTCAAAGTTCTTTTCAACTTTCCCTCACGGTATTTGTTCGGTATCAGTCTTGTGATCATATTTAGCCTTAGATGGAGTTTACCACCCACTTAAAAATTTATTTATTGTGAAATGATTGGAAGAGGTGTAAGCCACCGACATCGCGTATATATTTTCCAAAGTACGTATTTGTTTGTGCACGCTCCTCGGGACTTTGGCCTCTATTTTTAGCGCATTTAGCCGTCGGTGAAAGCTACGTGCCTTCGGCGTTGGAGGGGGTCTGCTGCCTCCAACTGCTGTAATTAGTATGATAACACAGCCCGAAAATGCACACACCTCGGGACTTTGTCCTCTTTTTAGCGCATTTAGCCTTCGGCGAAAGCTACGCGCCTTTGGCGCTGGAGGGGGCCTGCGGCCCCCAACTGCTGTAATTAGTATGAAAACACAGCCCGAAAATCATATAAAAAAAAATTAATTTTTTTTGTATACATGTATAATTTATTGACTTTTTGTTACCCTTTTTTGCACACGGCCAAAGCCTCACGCCTTCGGCGATCGAGGGGGGCCTGCGGCACCCAAAACACTAAATAGTATTGTAATAGGTCCCAAAAAATTAATAAAAGGAAAGAATTATGTTTTGTATATAAAATATAATTAATTGCTGTTTTGTTACCCTCTTCGGCCCTCGGCCAAAGCCTCACGCCTTCGTCGCTCGAGGAGGACCTGCGGCCCCCAAGTGTTTTAAAATAGTATTGTAAAATTATAAAAATAAAAAAACAAATATTTTTTTTGTGTAAGAAATATAATTTATTGACAATTTTATATCCTTTTTTTGCTTTCGGCCAAATCGTCACGCCTACGGCGCTCGAGGGGGGCCCGCACGACCCAACTGTCTAATGCTTCGAAGAGCTGTATGCCACCAATTTTGCGCATTTTTTTCCTCCTAAGGTCGTTTTTTGAAAAAAAATTGAGGTCCCGGTTTGTAACAATTCCGCTGGAAATTTAAAAAAACCGGACGAAGTGGATCGAAGATATCGCCGAGTACTACCGCCTCACCATAATTCTAATCCGTAGCTCAAAAACTACAAAAGTTATGCATGGAAATGTGTGATTTCGTATTTCCCCCCTTCGTGCTACGCCCGACATCAATTTCGGAAAAAAAATTTTTCCGGCCGTAAATATGAAAATATCTAGAAATGGGTATGAAGCAAGATACACAATAGAAAGGAGCATCCGTACGATATTTTGTTTGTCCCTATCTCAGAAGACTCTGAAGAAACACGATCCCGAAAAAAGAATTAACAGTGTTGGTATCGAACGTAATGTAAATAATTTTTCAAAATAAAAACAATACAGGCATGTAAAAAGAAGCCTCTGTATGGTTTTTACAAAGCAAAACATCATACATCTCAAAACGCCAAGCGAAATGCCCTAAAAGAGAAAATGTAAAAAAACATGAAAAAAATTATTTTTTATACGAAAAAAAATTTTCCCATCAAAGTGCTTCAGAGTGTTATAAGCCACTAAGTTTGCGCACCTTTCTGCCGAAGGTCGTCTTCGTACTTCAAAAGTTGAGGGAGCTACGCCCATTTGAAAAAAAAATTGAGGTCCAAATTTCGAACCCTTCCGAAGGAATTTTCGAAAATCGGATAAAGAGGATTGAAGGAATCGTCGAGTACTACCTCCACATTAAAATTTTTGTTTCTACATCAAAAACTGCAAAAGTCACGCAGGAAAACACGTGATTTCGGGGTCAGCACTTTCTAAAAACACACCCCCCTTGTTATACCATCTCCTCCCAGGAAAAGCAATCGAGGGTGGGTTTTTGAGGTCCGTCGCACAGAGAAAGGATGGATCTGGTGCAGAAAAAATATTTGAGCCCTTTACCTCAAATAGTTTGGGTGCTGCACGCCGTCAAATTCGGCCAACAAACTTTCGTTTTTGAATAATGAAATGACCAGGTAACGTGCCCGCGAGACTCGCGTGCTGCCAGAATGGGTAAAACTCGACGACAGGGAAAATTATTTCTCTAGAGGAGGTGGTGAAATGTTATACCCGTGCGCAAAATATTACGGAAGATTTGGCCTCAAATACATAAATTGAACTTCGTGGGATCGAACCCGCTGTGGTAATTTTACGAAAAGGTTGCAATAGAAAAAATAGAATGTCCTGGGTTTGGACCCACTGTGGTAATATACTGAAAATATTGAAATAGAAAAAATAGAATGTCCTGGGTTCGGACCCACTGTGTTAATTTACCGAAAAGGTTGGAATATAAAAAATAGAATGTCCTGGGTTCGGACCCGCTGCTGTAATATTACGAAAATCTGGCAATGTAAATAATATATTGTCCTTTGTTGTGGAGGTGAAAGTTGAAGGTATTGTTGCATGCCATGTACCTGGAGGCCAGTGGTCGGCGGCTGTTTCGTAACACCTTGAGGGCTGGCCGATGATTCAAAGCCCGGGTGGATCATAGTAGAAATCCCGCCGAAACTATGTCATAGATACCTGTCCCAACTGCGTCTTAACCCTTCGAGGGCGGCCGATGTGACTACAAGCATGTCCGAAACATGATGAAATATCTATTTTTAGACCCCTGTAATGCGGGGAACACTCGACTATCTGGGCTAGTATAAAAGCACATAATCGGCACATTTGAGGGGAGATCGCTATTGGTAGTGCTAGAGGAAGGTGCTACGCCTGTGGAGAGAGACTGGTGAAGACATCTTGGTGACGTCAAAGTCTACTGTGAGGCAGCAGGGGGCTACCTTTGGAGCAGTGTTTGGCGATACAAGAGGACTGCTGCGGCGGGCTGACAGGCGAAGAGGACGTGCGCGACGGGAGTCGAACAGAAGACCTCAAGAGTGAAGACAGCGGTGCACTCGGGGTGCTGCGCAGCACATGGTGAGCCATCACCACTTCGGACTGATAAGGTTGTACATTGTCATTATTAGAAATACTGTTGATTGGATATATGACTGAATTTATTGTGATTTATAGTGTTTAATTAATTGATGGTAGACTTTTCTTGTGCTTTAATTGTCAAAGTTAATTAACGTGTCTGTGACACAGGAGTAATTGTGTGCATAACTAATTGTGTTGTGATAGTTCCAGTTGATTACTGTTTTGTGTATTTCGTAGCTTTGTGAGCTATTAAATCCAGTACTTAATTTAACTCTTTTATTTGTAATTATAAGACCTCTATCCCAAAGAACTCATGGGAATTGCCCATATATAAAGTTTGTGCTCTCAAACTTGTAACAGTATTTATATTGGTGCCCCCTTAAAACCTTAAAAATAATTGTAAAAATTGACAACTTGTAAAGTGTTTGATATATCGTAATGAAATTGGGTACAGTTACTTAACTTGACGCGTAGAACGTGGGAGAAATGACAGTGTGAAATTATGATAATATGTACAGGGTGTTATTCCCATTTGCGTAGTAGAATAATAGAATCGGGAATTTTGAGATTATAAAAATTAGAAATGTATGAAGGAAAGTGAAAAGAGCGTGCGTGAAAACCCCCTGCCAAAATCTCAGTCACTTGACACGGATAATAACAAAGTTATAGGCAAATTCATTTTGTTCCCCTTAAAAAAATTTTAAAAATTCATAATTCCTAAAGTAATATAGATACACGAACGAAATGTGGTACGGTCACGTAACTTGACGCCCAGAATTCGGAAAATATATAAATTTAATTTCGGATAGTGAATACAGGGTGTTGAACATTTTTTTTCGAGTTGAACTAAAAATCGTTGCGGGCGGATAGAAATGCATTAGAATATTGTATATTTTAGATCCCAGCTCTGTAGGTCAAACAGTTCAAAATTTACGGGCCCCCAAAGTTGGAGCCCCCTTAAACGAAATCGGTAAAATATTTTAGGTCGAAAACTCTTCGACCGGCTAAACTTTTGCCGATCTTTTTAATAAAAGGCAAATAGGAAAAGAATTTCGAAAAAAAAAAAAAAATTGGGAGCACCCTGAAAAAAGGGGTACCCCTTAAAAATCAAAATTTCGGAAATCCGTAAAATGAAGTTCGAGATATCGTCAAGGAAAGGCCCCGTACCAAATTTCAAGTCGATATCTCAAACCATTTATATTCCACGGCCCGAAAAGCGCGAAAGGTCCGAAAACAGGACCCTCCGGTAACAGCACCTCCTCCTCGGGGAGGGGATGATGGGGGTCCGGGAGGGGGGGTGGCGATCGACGGAGGAAGGATGGAAGGTGTGCGGAAATTCGCTTCGGGCGAGATACCTCGAAGGGTTTGGGCACTGCGCGCCCGCAAAATAGAGCAATTTTAGGGGACGGATGCAAAAAAAACTTTCGTTCTTGAATAATGAATAGACCAGGAACGTGCCCGCGAGACTCGCGTGCTGACCGAAATAGGCAAAACTTGACATCAGGGAATATGATTTCCCTAGAAGAAGTTGTTTCATCGACTGGTGTAAGGCACTGAAAATGCCTGGCAATGTGTATTAGGTTGTCGCCAGTAGTTGGAGTAGAAACCCTTGCCATGAAAATTTGGCGAAGCTCTATATCTTGGTCAATGCAATGTTTCTTGGCATAGACACGTGCTTGGTGGTGATGGAAGTAATGGTGTTCCATTGCAGGCAAACGAAGGGCAAATTGTATTTGTGTCTTTAGGCCAGACACAAATTTCCCTCTGCATTTTCCCGGGCTTGGGACCGGCAACACCGCTGGAAGAGCGGTGTAGGCTGCATTACGGGTGTAGTTTATTGAGTTGAATTGTGTAAGTGTAGGCAAGTGAAGAAATTAATATCGTGAGTGAAAGTGTTGTACAGGGTTAGTTTTATATGGCGCGAGTAATCGGGAAGAGTGATGTGTTGTGCAGTGTTCGTGTTTGTAGGCAAGTGGATCAGTTAATGATACGTAGTGTAGGTGTAACAGGAGTGTCGTGTGCTGTGGACGAAGTTGTCCGAAGGATGTACCCACCGTTTTCCTGGAAGATGTTGAAGGAGCAGCAGCTCCATCGGGGATACCTCCACATGTCGTGGGTCAGCACTGGAGATGTCGTCTTGGTCTGTCTTGAGGAGGCTCACCGAAGAGGTCGGAATAATTAGCGAAGGAAAATGTTAGTGTTGAAGAAGGTAGCAGCACAGAGCATAGGAATTAAGTGCAGGTAAATTAGGAGGGAAAAATTTTGTTTTGCTTAGGTTCAGGAAGGAAGTAAGGAAGATTAGAGCCGAAAGGAAAGTATAGTAGAATTAATTAAATAACCTCAGGATAAACGACGTTGCATGTGAAGCATTTGCCACGTTGTTGGCGAGGCAAAGCAACATCAGAAGGAGCCTTGGAGAGCACAAAAACAACGGCGAAGCGCTTGGCTCTGGAAAGAGCGACATAAAGCTGGCCGTGGCTGAACACAGGTTGAGGAAGATAGAGACCGATGCGGTCAAAGGTTTGTCCCTGGCTATTATTGATGGTCATTGCAAAGGCAGACCTGACGGGAAACTGAGTTCTCGAAAAGACGAATGGATAATCAGTGGTTGAAGAAGTAAGTTTTATTCGAGGAATGTAGGCTCTTTTACCCTTGAATGACCCGGTGAGTATCTTGGCATCTATGACATAATCCGTCATGCGCACAACGATGCAACGCGTGCTATTACACAGGCCATTCTTTGAGTCGAGGTTCCTAAGTAGCATAAAGCATGAGCCAGCAGCCAGGGTCAAGGAATGTGGGGGAAGAGAGTTGAGAATCGCTGTGGGCACATTCATCGTATCACCTTGTGAGTGTTCAAGTTTGTCAAAGCTGAAGAAAGTCTTAGTTTCGGATTCCAGGTGGTTCATCATCTGTCGGTTGATGACATCAACATCATCATTCTTCGGGCAAAGGATTGCTCGCGTGCTGACGACCTGGAACGACAGACAGAGAAGCGAACATTAATTGAACCGATGGAAGGGTGCTGACGCACAACCTTTAAGACACTGTAACATATCTCAAGGACACACCTCTTCAGTGAGGGCCTCGTCGCCGAACACAACGGAGCAGACGTCCGCGCCATCCGGGAAGGCGATGCACTGTGGCAGCTCGACGAAGTCTTCGGGCAGTCCCTGGGCCAGTGGCAGTGTCCCATCGCCGATCTGCATGAGGAAGCCTCGGAATTCTTCTTCTCCCTGATCCGCCCGCATGTTGACTCGCAGATGCAACTGCTTGAAGGATGGCCACAGGGGAGAATTAAGGCAGGCGTTGTCCTGATCGGCTCTGCCTCCGTGCTGCACAACAGGTAGGACCTGCCTGAAGTCGCCGCCGAGAAGCAAGACCTTGCCACCGAACTTGACGTGGTCGTTATCGGTGATGTCCCTTAACATCGCGTCGACCTGATGAAGGGCGTCTTTGGGTGCCATGGGCGCCTAGTCCCAAATGATGAGACTGCAGGAGCGTAGAAGCTCAGCCTCCTTAGATTGATGTGCAATATTGCAAGTGGAATCTTTCAAAATTGGAACAGAAAGTTTGAAAAGGGAGTGTGCAGTGGTCCCGCCAGAAAGGAGAATGGAAGCAATGCCGGTCCAAGCAACCGGACACACAGTTTTGCCCTCGGCACAAAAGCTGTGGATGAGGCAGTTATACAAAAAAGGTCTTTCCAGATCCTCCAGGCCCATCCAAGAAGAATGCCCTGCACCGAGGCTCTGCAGAGGCGTCGGACTCAGCGACAGATGCCATGACTTGGTCGAAGACCAAGCGCTGATCAGTATTGAGGAGAGAAGTCATACGTTCTGCTTCGGCACATTCTTCATCACCATCGAACTGAGGCAGATCGTGCAGGCGATCTTGGTCGGGAGCAGGGAGCCGGTAATCGGCGAGAGTCTTGTCGAAGTAAGACAAACGTGAAGCTATGTGAATAAGAGCTCTGTTTTCGTTGGCGACCAAATCATCGATCGTGTCGTCCAAAAGGTGAAGCTTCAATCGCTCGTACAAATGCAACGGAGCAGAAAGGTTGCAGTGGAAGAGAATGTGAGCAAAGAAGACCCTAAGGCGGGAAGGAACACACCACGAGGCAGCCTCGAAGAGCGTAACCTCGTAAATATCGTCACGGTCCAGCAGAAGCAACTGCTGACAGGCATCCTTGAACGTCGGGTGTAGCACATTGGCGACTGTGCGAATGTCCTCGAAAGAGGTAGCACCCTTGACATTGTGCAGCAAGATCCTGAGGCACATGAGCTCCTCACTTCTATGAGGCTTTGGTTGAAACACCCTTGATATCGTGATGAATCCACCCTTCTCCCTGTGTTTCCACATCCTCTGCTGTCCATCCAAACGAAGTGCTTGGGGAAATTAACATAAGTCAAGGTGAGAGGACACAGCGTGGAACCGCATTGTCCATCACCGGAATGATGGCGCAACTTGTGCTGTAGATTGTAATGGAAATACGCAGTCAAGTGTGTGTGTCTGTGCGAGGCCTGCTGCACCGCAGCAGCGACATTGTTGTCGGTTATGAAGACCGGCTGCATGTCGGGAAGGTGCAACGCCAACCTCACCACGACGATGTTCTTGTCAGACATTTTGAAGGAAAGAAGTCTCCAGCCAGCTTCCAAAGAACTGACATAGCGACAGTCGAGAAAGGAGGCCACCTCGTCCATGACCACCTCCACGACAGCAGAGTCGTGGCCCTTGTACACGTACTTGAATAAGTATTTCGTGGCTTGCATGGAAGAGCAAAGCTCCATGTTAATATGACATTGATATTTTTGAAGAAGGTAGGAGTTGTAAGCCACAATGTGCCTGTTGTCGTACAGGTTGTTGGAAATGTTGAAAACTCGGGCATCATCTGGCCTACAGTACTGGACGAACCCCTTGTAATTCAGGAGCGTCTCATCTCTGAAAGATTTCGGAAAGTTGAATCTGCATTTGCCGTCTCTGAAGCAGGTGGCGTTACGCCCGCACTTTGTGTGCACCATGTGGGACTTGACCAAGTTGTACAACTGCATCTCGGCAACAGGGTCTGGAATCCGAGCAGAGCAAATTTTGTCGGCCTCTTCGGGCGTCTGGACCTTGTCGTCTTTGCAGAGAATGATGAGAATGTGCGCATGAGGCAAGCCGCGCATTTGGAATTCAATTGCATAAACAAATGCGTCAACTTGACCGAAAATTTGCATTTTGTGATGTCTTCCAAGAGTGCCTCGAGCTTTACCTTGAAGACACAGCACACCAAGTCCGGGCGGTGACAGGCCTGCTGATGGCCTTGCAGGTTGAGCACAATCTCTGGCCACTTGGGGTTACATGTGAAAGTGACGAACAGGTCAGGCCTGCCGAATTGTCTCATGATGGCAATTGCATCCTGGTAGGAATGATGAAGCTGTCTGGCCGACCCATAGAAAGATGAGGGAAGAATCACCTTCTTGCCAAACCTGGTATCGGCATCGCCTCCAGCCAGGTGAACGTGGTCCAAGAGCTCCTGGTATGCCTCGACACGTATCTTGCCTTGATTTTGTCTGATGTACCAAATTCTAAGCGACTCGGCCTTGCAATAGCAATCCACCAAGAATTGCTGGAAGGGCTTTCCAGAATGGTGAAGAATAGAGAATCCATTCCTCACCATTATATGGTAGGCGTAGAATTTGTTACACGTGACGGTATTGCGCAATGCGCTCACGACAAAGTGTTGATCCATACCACTGGTGTATCCAGGTTCGCCACGCGGGAAAAGCATAGGGTAAGTCATTGCATCGATACATGCATTCAGCTGATTTACATTCTGGACAGGACGATCTCTGGGGTAGATCCGAACGTCATTCCTGAGCGGTGGGTCATCGCCCACGAATATTGCAGCAACCTCGTCTGCGGCTACAGGCAAATTATATATGTTGGTATCCTTCCCAACTCCAGCCTTCATCGACATCACCACCTGCCGCCGCGGGCGTCCCAAACGATCCGCCTCTGATTGCTCTGTCTGCATGACCTCCCTCATGGTCTTGTGCATCTGAGAGAAAGGCTTAATTTCGGCAAGAAGGGCCTCCAGCTGCTCCACAATAGGTATCTTCAAAGGATCGTGTTGACGGGCTCGAGCAGCATTTGCCTCATCGACATCGATAAAGTACAATTGATTGTAGCGAGGTTCGTTACCGTCGATGGGTCGAGCAGCGCCCGATGAAAGATGATGTACTTGGCCTTGAATTGTGAAAGTATAGACAGATCTGGCAGTAGAATGAACAATGCCATCTGCACAGAAAGATGCGAAAGATAGAGCGGAATTGTAGTTCCTTATGAACTGTCTGTAATCCGCACACTCATCTGAATCGCCAGTGAGAAGGTGGCGAAGTAGGTTGGGCACCTCGCCCAGAGGAGGCAGGTTTATCTTACCTCTCATACAACAGACTGAGAAGGAACCATCCCTTTTGATGCCTTCGTCCCTTAAGTAGAGCGCACCGCAATGTGAGCATTCTCTGTTCATCGGACCCAAGTCATGGTTGTCCACATCGACAACTCGACCTGTGCTTGCAGCGCGGTAGGTACGGGCGTGATACACTCTCGGTCTCACCCTGGTTTGCGCTGTCACATTTTCTTGTAGAAGGATAACAGGTGCAGTCTCCTCTTCGTAAGATGGGCCCAACAACTGCCGGGCGATATCTTGGCCGATGAAAGAAGTGTCATCCAGCACCGATAGATCGCGGACTTCCGTCCCAGACACGTCAGGTGAATGCGAAGCTCCTTGTACAGGCTCGTCATGTGGTAGAGTACCTGAGGGGACTGGAATAATGGGCTTGGAGCGATTTTTGGAGCGTTTTTTTTTTTTTTTGCTGCAGGAGGAGGCATAGGCACATCAGGTGCAGTGGAAGGCCCAGGTACCCGAGTTGTGTGGACAGTAGGATTTTTGGCCATAGGTGCAGCAAATAGTTTCGCACTCTGAGAATGGGAAGGGCCTGGGATATATTGGTGTGCTTTACGCTTGACAGGCGTTGAAGGCGTACTTTCTGATAGGGGAGCCTCGGCAATCTCCTCCTCAAGATGAAGTTTTCGAGGCGTAGAAGACACCACAGGCAGAGAGGAAATGTTTTCTGTAGAAGAGTCCAAATCAGCAGCTCGAAAAGTGGACTGCGATAATTTGTCGTGCGACAGTCTCTTTCTCAACCGCGCCTCTTCCTTGTGAGGCCGAGTAGTTAAACGGCGCCACCTTTTAATTTTTGGCATGATCCATAAGAAATGTTCAAGGTATCACAAATAAATACACAGAAAATAAGCACTTAGTTAACAGAAGAAAAAGTCACTGTCACTCAACAGGATGAAAATAATTTTTCACATCAAAGTCTTTAAGCCGGAAAGTTCTGCCCTCAGGCTCGGCAAGAAAGTCACTGGCACTCAACAGGACGAAAGTAATATTTCACAGCACAGTCTTGAATGCGAAAAATTCTGCCCTCAGGCTCGGCAAATGGACAAACTTCACAGAAGAGAAAGGAACGGGCACTCAACAGGTTCCGAAAATATTCCTCAGCACACTATTTAAGTGAAAAAGTTTTGCCAACAGGCACCGCAAGTCATTGAAATGGTCTCAAGCATTAAGTCTCTGGAAGCTGACAAACACACATACACTAACCGCATCAGCTCACTTCTGGAACAAAAGAGAAAAGTGTGTGAAGAACACTCACCTGTGCAAGCATATACATGAACGCACTTAATAATCAGTTCATAAAATAAAGTGCTTCGCAACTCAGGCTCCCTCTGCCGGGATGCAATGGCTCGAGTCGCAATGTATAGGCATTTGAAAATGCAACCACTTGAACATAGAAATAGGGAGAGGCACTGAAAGCACCTTACAATGCCAGAATCTAACTCGCAAGTTCCCATTTAGTCGCCTCCTACGACAGGCAGGGTTACCGTGGTAGTATTCTAACGCCCCTCACCACAGGGCAATAAGGCTCCCTCTGAGACAGTACCAATGTGCAAGAAAGGACAGGTAATGACTGCAATATGTATTGCAAGACCTGCGGTAGTTGTCTCCCATTTGTCGGCAATGACTGTGTGTGGTATTCTTGTGGGTGGGTATGATAATGCCCTTGACCACTTGCCTGCAAGACTCCCTCTTGATAATAAACACAGTTAAGCGACATGTTCAGTACAGTATCGCTGGAGGACACTCCGTGCGATGGGCACATGCGACACGGAGCAGGAGGAGCTGTCCTCAATGCGCCAGGTATACTCCTCTTAATATACCCGAAATTGACCTCTCCTGGGGGTTACGAAAAAAAGCAGGAAAGAAGCTTTTGTCGGCAGTTGAAGGTACGTCTCCACAGTAAGTAAAAAAAGTGGGAAAATTTTTCCGAGGCCAGTTATACCCCCGCCCTTGTGAGGGCGACAACCTCGAATAATATTTACCCAGGCTGTGTAGGAAGACATTGTCGGGCACAGATTGGATGACAACCGCCAATAAGTTCGTTGTAATCGGCGAGTAGCTTAAAAGGGTGGCGACCACGTCGAAATATGTCGAAAGGGAGTAAGTGATATTCTCGCCATAAGTTCGGCACTTTTCGACATACAATGCCAAAACTCGGAATGTAGGGGTACTTTAAGGAGGGGAACATGTCGAAATATGTCGAAAGGGCATAAGTGGCATTTTCGCCATAACATCGGCTCTTTTCGACGTAGAACATCGAAACTCGGAATGTAGGGGTACTTAAGAGTGTTATATAGTCCTATCTCGAGTGATAAAAACACAGTGGTTTTGTTATACCGATTGTGATGGTACTATTAAAGTTATGGTGACGATATTTTATTTGGCACAAGTAAAAACATGAAAATTGTGAACTATAGTTTTAGTTTTCCATTTCATAGAAGCTAAATAGCTTTTAAAATAGCACGAATATGCGAAACTTCATGCATGATTTTCAATCAACTTATGTACAAATACTTGAAATCAAGACTATAGTGCAATTAGTCATAGTTTTCCGAGTAAAATCATGTCAAGAAAAGGTATTGTTACAGCGATGAATTTAACAGAATTCTTATAAAACTGAAGGCATGTTTTGCACATTTTGAGGTCCATCTCGTGCTGCTCCCTACCCGCTGCAAGGCTTACTTCGCCTCGCCCGACGCGCCAGCCGGAAGGGAGGGGATGGCAGACAGCGACCAGTCGCAGGAGGGGAGGTATTGTCTGCTCGGTCTGC